>JAUTBZ010052107.1:0-18314 GCA_032361785.1 Lepetodrilus galriftensis
AGTGATGATTATATTAGCCAGTTTCGCTTGATGGAGCGACAGCGCTATACCGAATACTCCGATGATGTGGAGCTGATTTTTGTTGAGCTACCCAAGTTTAACAAAGACCATGAAGCACTCAGCAATATTAAAGAAAAGTGGGTCTATTTTCTTAAAAAGGCAGGTGATCTGGATTATATCCCAGACACACTATCTGATCCCTGTATCACACAAGCTTTTGAAACGATTAATGAAGCCGCAATGAGTTCTGAAGAATTAGAGTTGCAGGAAAAACGCTATGACTTCATTCGTTTGCAAAAAGGTGCGTTGGAATTGGCTAAAGAGCAGGGTCATGAACAGGGAGTAGAAGAAGGAATAGAACAGGGAATCGAGCAAGGTATTATAACAATTGCTAAAAATATGCTGGATTCAGGAATGACGCATCAAGAAATTATGAAGCTAACGGGATTAAGTCAGCAACAAGTTGATAACTTGTAACTCTCCTCTTATACAAGCCCAGCCTCAGATAGATATCCCTCAATTCCTTTCGCATTCTTGACTTGCACAGCATGAATCCCCAAAGCCTTTGCCTGTGCGATACTAATAGCATTATCATCAAAGAATAAAACCTTCTTAGCATCAACATTTAAAGCACTCAAAACATACTGAAAAGCCTCAGGTTTAGGCTTCGCTGTTTTCATAAGATGAGAAGAAAATAAGTGCTCAATATGTTCACCCATTGCAAACTCATCTAGCACACGCGGCCAATGTATCTCATTAGAATTAGACAAAACTGCCAGCGTATAGTGTGGTTTTAGCTTGATTAAAAGGGGCTCTACTTCAGGAAAAACGGCTTTAGGCCAAGCAGTAAATTCAGTGATAAATTCTTCAGGAGTCACCGCCAGCTTTAAATCCCGAATAAATGCAGTTGCAAATTCATGGGCAGAAATAAGCCCCGATTCAAAAGCCAGCGCCGTTTCAGAATGAAACCAGTCCATGCCATTAAAAGCAGCTTCGTCCTCCAGCCATGAAGGTGGAAAAGGATGCTCACCCAGCTCAATCAATACACCGCCAAGATCAAATAGAATAACGTCATACTGAGTCATTAACTAGCAGTATCCTTCAGCCAATTCTCAACAGGCTCAAAGCGTTTAACTATCTCCGCTCTGGCTGACTGATCAACCGCACCCAGCAAATACCAATCCTGAATCTTCTGCATTGCCTGCTCCTCATTCGACTGACTCATCTCAGAAGCACTCGCCATCTGCTCAGATAACCGCTCAACCTGATATTGCATACGCGCTTGCTTATAAGCCTTAGGCGTATCCAGCTCAAGCAGAATTTCCAATTCCAATAATGCCTGTTGAGCCTGCTGAGTATTCTCCTGCACCTGCTCATCAGTACAAGCATCGCTTGTGTAAAGCTGCTGAACTTGTTGCTCCAGCTTGGCATTCTTTAATGGTTCTAATGCAGTCCAGCTAGCCTCCACATCATCCCCTGCAAACTTCTTATGACACAGCGTAGACTTCTCGCCTAACAGCAATAATTGCGACACTTTTTGCTGCTCAGCAAGCTGCTGTATCTTCTCATCCAGCGCCTTAGTTGACTGCTTAAACTGCTGCTCAATCGCATGTTTCGCATTGCGTGGAATATCACGAATATGGTTAAACTGCTCCGTAAGCTCAGCCAGTTTATATTGGCTCGCCAATAACGCATCGCCATCCAGCTCAGCAAGAGCATCAATATCCTTACACAACGCCTGCTTCTTTTGTAGATTAGCACCAAGCTCCTCATTAACCGCATTGCGCTCACTCCGCTGACGATCAAACACGCCATCAATACCTTTACGGAATGAGTCCCACAACTTCTGCTCATCAGAGCGTCGCCCTGTAACCGTTGGTTGCCACTGTGATTGCAGCGTTTTAGCTTGCTGAATGGCAGCTTCCAAAGCCGCATCAATATCATCAGTCTTTTCCAGAGTAGTCACCAAAGCCTCAGCCTGCGTCACCAAATTCTGTCGTTGCAGCAAATTACGATGGCGCTCTTTACCCAGATGAACTTCCAAAGCATCCATCGCATCATTAAAACGCTGATTCGTCGCCTTCCAGCTAGCACGGTTAATATTGCCCGCCTTACGCCACTGGTTTCTCAAGCCATTAATGGTTTTATTAATATCTTTCCAGTTAACAGCCTTCCAGTCAGTTGATTTCTCCAAAGCCTCAAGCTGTTCGCAGATTTTTATACGATCGCCAAGATTGTCTTCACGCTGTACCGACTCCTGCTTATAAAATTCCTGACAAGGCGCATAAGCCTTCGTGCAAGCCGCATCAAAATCCTTCCATAATTTCTGGTGCTTACCAGGATCCATTTTGCCAAACTGCTTCCACTCATTACGCAGATTCTTAACCGCTTCGGCGCGTTCTAGCGGCTTGATTTCAGTATCCTCAATCAAAGCATTTGCTCGCTCCAATAACTGCGCTCGTGCATTATCCGTCCCCCAGTGTCGCCAGCTTTTAGCATTTTGAATTGAAGGCGTTGCAGCACGAATACGCTGATTAATCTGATCCAGTATTTGTCGATCAACACCATGGGTTTCATGAAGAATACGATTAGCATTGTGGTGAGCAGCAATGGCATCATTAAACTGCTCCTCCTCAATATTTTTCTCCATTTTATCCAGCAGCACCGTGATCTTTTTCACATTGTTATCAAGCTGGCTTTTCTGCTTTTCAAGGCGTGTTTTAAGCTGGTTAAGAGTATCGCTAAACTGCGTTTGCAAGTCACCCGTATTCAAAGAAACAGGAGGCTTGCTTTGGCTCCACTGCTTTTGCAGATCAGTGAGCGCTCTAGGCTGAATGGCTCGTTTCCCAGTCAGCATATTCTCTGCTTTTGAACACAGGCGTTTCATCTGCTCAATCGTCTTAAAATCAGAGCCTAAAGCAGCCAGCGCTTTATCAATAGAGTCCTGCCTTTCCTCAAAGCGCATTGTCCAAAGCTTTGCATCATTTTCAGGAAGCTGAGGTTTAAGCGCAGCCCAGTTACTAGAAATCGTTTGCTTTCCCTTCTCAAAATCCTCTCGTGTAAAATCAGCCGCATCATTCTTCAAGGCATGCAATAAATCATCCTGCGCCTGAATAATGCCTGCCGCACTATCGCGCAAGGGCTGCAAGCGTGTTTGTTCCTGTTGAAAAGTCGCATGAGCCGCTTCAAAACAAGCACAAGCAGAAGTGAAATTTTGTTGTTGCTGGCTGGGAATATCCTGTTTAACCTGCTGCCATTGCTGTTGAATCTCAGCAAAATGCGCTTGACCTTCCCCTGTCTCTGCCAACGTATTCACTTCAGCACACATGCCATCAAGGTTATCCAGAAAATCCTGCTGCTTTTGTAGCTCATTGCCTTTTTCTTTTAATAGATTACGCAAGCTCTTATTCGTCTTCGTAAACTTCCTAAGCTTTTTAAGCTGAGCGTAATTAGTGAGCTTGCTTGCCGCAAGATACTGAATTTGTTTAGAAGAATCTGTATTCGCAATGCTAAACAACAACTCCTGATCATCAATCTCAGCAATAGCTTGTGAGCGAATCGCGGCGCAATGCTGATGGTCAGCTGCCACTTTTCTATGCATCTCAGCATCATCAATAAGATTATAAAGTTGCTCCAGCTCGGCTAGTGTAGGCTCCTCAAGCACCAGCTTAATGGTGCGTTCTTTCACGCAGCCAGCGATATTGTCAGAACGATCATTAGCCAGTGTTTTTAGCGTAGGAACATGCAGAAGGCTCTGCACCGCATACTGTCGCACGTTGCTATCAGGGTCTGATTTAGCAAGCGTAATAAGGTCGTCACTCAAACCATCAAGTGTATCAATCGCCTTGATGCGAACGTCTGGATTCTTGTGTTGCCACTTAGGCTTAAAAAAGCTTTTTAGCATTGCGTATACCCCTTAATTGCATAGACATGCATGGTGAGAAGGATAATTATGCAAAGCGAGGAATAAAGCAACTAGAGATTCTATTTTATGCACTTCTTATTTTGTTCACTAAGTGTCTTTAACATAATATTTAGTATGCCATGTGGACCATACGGCGCATAGGCTTGTGAGTGGCTGATTTTTCATCTTCTATATCAATAATAAACTTGAGGAAAGTTTAGTTTTTAGCTATTGGGTAGTTTCTGTGCTGTTGCGATTTCAACCGCAGTGCCTGACCCATCGGGTTTTTCATGGCCATATATTTTTGTTCCTTCAAAGTAAGAAAACTCATGAATAATCCATGAGTTGTTTTTAACTAGGGTTAGCTACAAAACATAGACAAATACATGAAAATATATAATATTTACTTATTGTTTACTTGAAATTATAGAAATTATGGCTTTTGTGAGAAATTTCACAGAACCTAGGTAAGCAGATGGATAGTATTAAGGAAAGGTAATGATACCTGACAATATTTGAAACTTGATCAGATTGATAGGTCGGGAGTTTCGGCAGGAGGTAGACCATGAAGGACTCAATGAGAGTGATAGTTGCAGTAATGACCATAGCTGTTTTAGTTTATAGCAGTAATGTTTTATATGGGTAGTTTGTTAGAAAGTAGAATCAGATTTTATAAAGCTAAGGGATATAAGTAGATAATAATTATGCCCATCTACTTAAATCCCAATAAAATCACAAAGTTCCTAATGCTCCTTATGATTTTAACAATATACTCTTGGGCAATTAAGCCTATCAATTGTATTAATAATCAAAGAGGTATGTATGAAAAAATCTAGTGATGTTGTTATCCATATTAATGAATCACTGAGTAGTCAACATAGAGATGACTTATCAGAAAAGGTATTAGAACTGGATGGCGTTGTTTCAGCGCGTTTGCGTGATGCGACACCGCATTTAATGATTGTGGAGTATCAGGCAGAAAAAACAAAAGCCTGTGAAGTTTAAATCATGTTAAAGATACAGGTATGCATCCCAGCTTGTTGGTTGTAACTTTTTTAATACTAGATCTGGTTCTGTAGGAAAATAGTAAGTAGGAGGCTGCTATGAAGAATATTATTAATTTTAAAAATAAGTATTATCAAGAGGATATGAAAAAACAGTTTCATAGCCTATCTCAGAAAATATTAGACCATTATCAAAACTATACAGAAACAGATTATTGTATTGAATGGATAGAAAAAGAAGCGTTAATGCGCTATCAAAACAAGATAGATATGTCGCTTTTGATGTCTGACTTTAAGAATGAAATTGCAACAGCTCAGGCCGCGAATAAACATTATGTTATCCGCGTAATTGATAACAAGCAGCTTCAGGTTGCCGTTCATATTGCATCGGCAGGCACGAGCATCCCTGTTCATGCACACCCTGATTCTTTGAGTCTGTTGTTTGTGCAACAGGGAGAGTTACTGATTAAGCAGTTTTCTACAGCAGGAGATTCTAAGAAAAGCATACGGTTAAAAGAACTAGGCTGTAGTGTTGGTCTTAAGCATTTATATAATATGCATTCTGTAGAAGTTACTAAACCTGCAACTGTTTTTATTAGCTTACGGTGTAAAAATAAAATGTCGTACAAGTGGCTGACACAGGTTTTTGGTCTTCTTGCTTACGGTGCCAGTACCCTATTTCTTCCTTCATATGCCTGTTCTGATTTTGAAGATCAAGAGGATCAGGGTCAATCAGCATATGAGGAAACACTCCAGCAGAATAAATCACACCCAGTCGATATTGCGAATGGAATACGGGCTAGAGCGGATAATGATGATGAGATGTTTTATAAGGCATCTAAATGGTATTTAAAAGCCGCGCTAGAGGAAAATGCAGAGGCCGAATACTGGCTGGGTGTTATGTATTTAAAGGGGATGGGGCTTACGGAAAATAGTGATGAAGCGTTAATGTGGATTGCTAAATCGGCGGATAAGGAATATTCGCCTGCGAAGAAACTTTTGAAGTATATTTTGTCACATGATGAAGCTTTGGATTGTTAGTCACGATAAATATAACGACTAAATTTTTGTAACTACTCAGTGAGTAGTGTAGTTAATTCTCGATGATAAACTGCCTATGAAAATCCCCCTATGAATAGGTTTGCTATTCACTTGGGAGCTTTAAACACAGACAGTTCATCAGTCGAGAACTAGCTAGACTTTGATTAAATTCTTAATCAATGCCTTTTACACTAATATCAACGCTACCAGGAACTTTAGCCAATGGCTTTTTCTTGATTTTGTTAACTTCTTTTACAGTAATAGCGCCTGATTTAACGCTTACTTCCCAGATAGTCCAAACATCGTCAATACCTGTTGCGCCTTCACCTGATGTGAGTGTGCGTACAGCTTGACCTGAAATATCTAATGTTGCTGTTGCAGGGTTTTCCGAGATATTTGATAGACCATCAAAGTGATGTACTGAGAATGTATATTCACCATCTGTCAGTGCTTCAATATCAATAA
This sequence comes from Lepetodrilus galriftensis, assembly GCA_032361785.1. Lineage (NCBI taxonomy): Eukaryota > Metazoa > Mollusca > Gastropoda > Lepetellida > Lepetodrilidae > Lepetodrilus > Lepetodrilus galriftensis. Next base: position 6,415 of record JAUTBZ010052107.1, read on the forward strand.
CTTCTGGACCGGCACCATTTGAAGAGTCAGCAGAAAGCGCCACACCATCTATAAATGGATTTGAAACAGAAACGTCTACTTCAGTTTCAGCTATTTCTTCACCTGTTTCACTTACTGTTGGCTTTCGTACAAATAATAAATGTGCATCAAGGTCACTAGGTACATCGCCCCAGGTTACTGTGAATTTGGCAGTGGGTGATGTAAGAACAATGCACTCGGTCAAGTCGAGTGTTTCATCAGCAGCTACGCTAAGAGTACCCGGTGATGTGAGACCATTTGAAACACCATTCTTTGAACCTCTAAGAAATAGTGGCTCTCCAGCAGAAACAGTTACAGAAAAACGACCATCTGCATCGGTATCAAGATCATTCGAGATCCATTTTGATCCAAAAAGCTCCGCCTGGGCATGTTGTTGTGGCTCGTTACGAGTATTAACAATACAGCCAGTAACTGTGCCTGTAGCAGGAGATGCTATGCCTAAAGAAAGGGTGCCTAAATGGCTTACAATCGTTCTGTAACGGTCACCACGTTTAATAGACTTGTTTTCAGATTTCCAGATGCCTTTAACCGTATCATAGTGCCACATCTTCATTGTGGATTCTGCTGGAGCATCTTCAGTTGCAAACATCTGGATAACCACTTCCTTCCTGGATGCTAGTTTCAATGCTTGACCATCTGTACCGTACAAATGAATGCCAAGAGCACCATATGAGTGTAAAAGTTTATCCCCATCTATTTTAAATGAGTTAGGGAATACTGCGCTGTCTTCACCGCTTGATACATTGTAATAGCGAGTAAGAATTGCAATTTGACCTTCATAGCTATCACCTGTTTTAGTATCAACATAAGCATTAGCTGGCAAAGTAATAGTGGTAAGAGGAGCACCTGATACAGATACTGATGGTTGAGCCGTAGCGGTTACTGCTGGAGTATCGCCTTCCTTTGATGAAACGGTATCAGAGTTTGCATCTGCATCTGTAGTTGGAGCCACTGATGCTGGAGGAGGGGTATTAACAACTGCTGAAAGATCAACATTGTATCTAAAGCCTAGTGTGCTGTCGAAGTCGTCATTAAATGTAATGGGGGCAAGCTGGAAATTTATCGCAGATGTAGCGCCAGCTGGTGTGGATACTTGCTTTGATGCAGGCAAATAGCCAGGATGGGTGATAGTTAGTGCCTGTATATCTTTGGCAGAAACACCATCAATTACATATTTACCGAGTCCATCGGTTATTGCACTTTTACCGCCAACGGTAACAGTAGCGCCTTCAATGGGTGCAGGAGTAGCTCCGACACTGGAAATAACTCCATTTATTGAAGCGGGCTTAGACGACGAGGAAGAACCTGAACCAGAACCACATCCGGCCAGGAATGATATAAAAAACAGACTAATTAAAAAACTTCGTAAATTCATAACAAACCTTGATTAAATATAAACAAACAGGGGTAAAGAGACTCTGATCTATTTCAGAGATTCCTACAGCAATGGATATTGGAAACAATGAGGTTAACCTATATATTTCTATATATACCCACATAGAGAATGACACAAATATTGGAAACAAATAGCATAGCGATTGGTCTAATAAGTAATTAATACTTTATAAAATATGAAAATTAAGCCAGTAGCTATCATGGTTAGTGATTGTTGATTAATAATATATCTAACAGATTATAGCCAAGATAAATAATGACTTTTATAACTCGTTATAAAAGTCATTCAATTATGATTTCTATCAATATATTCAATACATTATGCTCAATACAAGCAAATGGCCAAATAAACAGCATAAGGAAAATGTTTATATGCTAGTAATTATTTATTCACTCTGACAATGAATAAATCTTAGTTATTAATAAAATAACCATACTTATGTTTCGCAACATAGTTAAGTACATAGAGAGCAATAAATCAAGTTTATCTCTGCTTATTGCTCACTAAATAACTAATTAGATCAAATTAATATCATGATCTAATGTTATTTAAGCATGTGGTTATTAGTTATACATTTCAATTAATGTGGGTTATTGATTGTAATAAGTTAAATGGATGTTTTTTTGAAATGAAAGGATATTAGATGGTCAAAAAAATAGTTATAAATAACTTTAAGTATTTGCTAAAAGAGATTGAGAATAGTTGCTAATTTTTATTAAAAAAATAAAAAGTTTGCAGGAATGTAAAGAACATCAGGATTACCAATAAGCTGTATTTTTGTGATTTGTATAAAGGTATGACAATGATGCTGTCAGCATGATAAATCTGCTTTTTAAGTCTTTATGCAATGGAATTTGATTAAAATATGTGACAAGCAATATTGGAGGCGGGATGTTTGTATTGGTGCGGACTAAGATGGTCATGTATCGTGCAGAGTGGATGCAGTAAGCGCATGAAAAATCACTATTTATTTCTAAAATTAAATTGAAGGGTGTTTATTGAGCCCATTTATATGTATATCGCTGTAGGGCATATTTATTAATGGACACAATATAAGTTGAGCTAAAAAGTATACTGTCCTTTTTTGCTTAATTTCTGCTCTGGATAAAATTTTCGATCTTCATGTACCCCTGTACACGGGGCTCTCAAAATCTATCTGTCTTGAACTCAAACAAAAATCCTGGTTAATAGGGATACCCTATAGCTTGACTTGTTCATAGCAAAAGCAGTCGACTGTATGATCATTGACCATGCCCGTGGCTTGCATAAAGGCATAGCAAGTGGTTGTACCAATAAATTTAAAGCCACGTTTTTTTAAATCTTTACTCATGGCATCGGATTCTTTTGTATTTGAGGGTACTTCTTTCAATGATTTCCAGCGGTTAGTACGGGGCTTGCCACCAATAAATTGCCAGATATAAGTGTCGAAGCTACCAAACTCTTCTTGCATTTCTAGTATGCGCCCTGCGTTGATGACGGTTGCATTGACCTTTAGCTTGTTACGAACAATGGCTGGATTCTCAAGTAGTTCAGCAATTTTCTTATCATCATATTGAGCAACTTTACGACTATCAAAATTCTCAAAAGCTTCACGATAACCTTCACGTTTTTTTAGAATAGTTGCCCAGCTTAAGCCTGCTTGTGCCGCTTCTAATGTAAGGAATTCAAATAACAGGTTGTCATCATGAAGTGGAACACCCCACTCAGTATCGTGGTAGTGAATATCAAGCTCGCTGGCAGAGGCTGCCCATTCGCAACGGGTTTTCTGATTCATTATTTTATTTCCTGTGAAAAGCCAAGGATATAGCCGTTATTGTCTTTCATGTACCATTCACGCATACCGTAGAATTTATTGGCTGGCTCTGCAACTACTTCTACTTCGTCACGGCATTTTGCAAAGTGGGCATCTACATCATCAATACGGATGTACAGGGTTTGGCTTGCAGCAATGGGGGCATCTTTGAGTATGGGGAGTTCTCCACCAAGGCTGTTACGAGATTGAAACATAAGCTCAGTGTCGTAGCCTTGTATATTCGCCCAGTCTAGTTGTGTATCTTTTTCCAGCTCGGTTACAAAGTTATGCTCGCTGTTGCCTTTTTCCATTGTAACAACGCCTACAACCAGTTCGAAACCAAGTATCTTTTGATAAAAATGTACGGTTTCAGCAACATTTTCAGTCATTAGGTTTGGGGTTAAAATAGGGCGCATTTGTAATTTTCTCCATGATAAAAGTATATAAGCCTAGCCTAGGCTTCCTGACACGCTACTGTCAGTAGGGTTGTAGCTTTGTGATTAATCGTGAGTTGATGCGATAAATACCCCTTGTAACACATTATAGTTTCAGTCAATATGCATGAATATTATAATAATCTTAATTACCAAGGGATCATCCGTGAGTGATGCAAAGCGGAAATATACATTGTAGAGAGCTGTTTCTGAGAGTTTGTCAGGATTGTGATCTCGTTCAAGACGTGCCAAAACTAGCAAACAATGAGGTTGCACACTGTTTGCGTTGTCATAGTGTTCTTGAAAAGCGTAAGAAAAACTCACTGGATAGGACTATTGCGCTAGCGCTTACGGGCACTATCCTGTTTATCCTTTCTAATATGTTTCCACTTCTCTCCTTAAAAGCGCAAGGTATTGCGTTTGATGGCACATTGCTTTCTTCAAGTCTGGAGCTGTTTAAGATAGATAGGCCTGGTCTTGCTGTACTGGTGCTTTTTACAACTATTATTTTTCCAGCGATTAGTCTGGCAGGCACGTTATTTGTACTGGCATCGGTTAAATTTAAGAATAGAAGTATGTGGGTTTCACCGCTTTTCCGCTTTTTGCATAGCACTGAGGTGTGGGGGATGCTGGAAGTTTTTCTCCTCGCCATTATGGTTGCAGGAGTAAAGTTGGGAGATCTCGCCGAGGTGATTCCCGGTATTTCTCTTTATGCATTTTTTATCTTGATTATCATACTTTCTTTAATGAGCGCGACTTTAAACCCAAATGACGTTTGGTATGCAGATGGGGATCATCCATGAATAATCATGTGCGACCTTCGACTGCCGTTGGTCTTGGGTTAATAGCCTGCAAGCATTGTCATACAGTTTCTCGCAAGCCAGAATCACTGGGAAAGCAAGATGTCTTGAGCTGCCCTCGTTGCCAGTCAAAACTATATTCACGCATTCCGGGAAGTATCGGAAAAACATGGGCGCTGTTAATTGCCGCTGCTTTTATGTATATTCCTGCTAATATTTTACCCATTATGAATGTTACTTATTTAGGCACAGGACAGCCTGATACTATTATTGCAGGGATTCATCACCTAATCGAAGGGGGGATGTGGCCTTTGGCTCTCATCGTTTTTGTTGCCAGTATTGTAGTACCTTTGCTCAAACTGCTGGTTATGAGTGGCTTGCTGCTCAGCATACATTTTCATTCACGCTGGAGACCTATGGAGCGTACCAAACTCTTTCATATTACAGAGTTTATTGGGCGCTGGTCTATGGTTGATATTTTTGTGTTAGCTATTCTTGTGGCACTTGTTCAATTTGGCAATCTAGCATCAGTTGATGCTGGTTTGGGAGCGTTATCCTTTGCAACGGTTGTTATTCTCACTATGTTCGCAGCGCATACATTTGATCCAAGGCTTATCTGGGATGCGATGGAATCAGGAGATGAGATCAGCTCATGAATGATCCATTGCAAACCCAACCCTTGCCAGAAGCAAATATAGAGCGCCACTCGCGCTTTTCTCTTATCTGGATTATTCCCTTGGTTGCCGCCATTGTCGGAGGCTGGCTAGTCTATAAGGTTTATCGTGAAAAAGGCGAAGAGATCATTCTTACTTTTGATCGTGCGGAAGGTATTGAAGTTAAAAAGACACCTGTTCGATACAAAGACGTAACGGTAGGAAAAGTAAAGCAAATTCAATTGGATAGTAGCTTGCAAAAAGTACTGATTCATGTGGAAATTGTACCTTCGATGGCAGAACATCTAGGGCCTGAATCAAAGTTCTGGGTTGAGAGACCCCGTGTAAGTATTAAGGGGGTAAGTGGCTTAACAACACTTCTTTCGGGTATTTATATTGGTATGGATCCTGGTAAAGAAGGTATTGCCAGAACAGTATATTCCGGGTTAAATGAACCACCTCTTATTACTTCATATTCCAGTGGCACAACATTCTCATTACAAGCGGACAAGCTTAGTTCTCTTGATGTTGGATCACCTGTTTATTATCGTCAGCTTACAGTTGGCGAAGTTATCAAATACAAGCTAAATTCTGATAAGGATACCGTGGATATTTCTGTATTTATCCAGTCTCCCTATGATGAAATGGTAAAACAAAACAGTATTTTTTGGAATGTGAGTGGTATAGATGTCACCATGTCGTCCACAGGTGAAGTAACAGCGAGGATGGAGTCACTGGCTGCACTTCTTGTCGGTGGAATTGCCTTCGAAACGCCGCAGAGTGATTCTGATCTCCCTCAGTTAACGGATGAAACAACATTCCCTCTCTTTGAAACAACAGAGTTGGCTCATGAGCAAACAATGGGTGAGAGGCTGTATTATATTATGCACTTTGATGGCAACCTTGCCGGGCTTGATGTGGGTAATATCGTTGAATATAAAGGTATTCCACTTGGTAAGGTTGAAGATATTGATTTAAATATCGATGAAGAAACGGATGAAATAAAGATTCCCGTGCTGATTTCTCTTTATACCAATGCGCTTTCCTTTGATGGTGATCCGGAAGAGGCTAAAGAGTTGATAGAAAGGCTCGTTAAAAAAGGCTTGAGAGGGCAGCTTTCTACATCTAACTATATTCTGGGTACACAGATTATTTCGTTAGCCTTTTCTGATGATAAGGATCTGAAACCAGCAACGGTAATTGCTAGTAGTGAGAATAGCCAGGGATATCCCGAGATACCAACGGTGACAGGTCTTAATGCTCAGCTTGCCAGTAGTGCGGCTGAAATTGTGAATCAGGTACGCCTGGGAATTAGCGATGCACGGAAACTTATTAATTCGCCGCAGATTAGCTCTTCAACCAAGAAAATAGAAAGTATTCTGGATAATATCAATACCTTATTAATTGAAGTAAAGCCTCAGCTTGTTAGCTCTATTGATAATTTATCTGGTACTTTGAAGAATACCAAGTCTATTTCCGGCAAGTTAAATAAGGAAACTATGCCGATTGCCAATCAGTTAAAAAAATCGCTGGCAAGGCTCGATGGAACGCTGAACGAAGCTAGGGCAACCTTAAAAACAGCAAACTCAACGCTGGGTGAAGATTCAGCCATGCAGTATGAACTGCGCTTGTTGATTGAGGAAGTAAGCGAGGCTGCAAACTCATTCTCTATTCTTGCAGAAACACTTCAGCGTAAACCCAATGCGGCTATTTTCGGGAAATAGAATCTCATGAAAAAACTCTTCTACATGTTACTCATGCCACTGTTGTTAGCTGGTTCTGGCTGCTCCGGTATTGTGAGTGATAGCTCAACCCACTTCTATTCGCTATCTGCTCTGGCTGATGATGCTCAGCTATCATCGAAGCAGCTGCGTCTTGGCATTGGACCCGTCAGATTGCCACGTTTGTTGAAGCGCCCTCAAATTGTTACCCGTAAGAATCAGCATGAAATTACTATGGCGGAGCAACATCAATGGGGTGGCTCTCTAAAGGAAGATGTGACGCAGACGGTAGCAGATAATCTTGCGAGCTTGCTAGGGACAAAACAAATTGAACAATTCCCATGGAAAAGCCGTTTTAAGCCTGATTATCAAATTCGTATTCGTATTGAAGAAATGGATGGTGAGCTGGGTGGCAAGGCGCGTCTAAGAGCACGTTGGTGGCTTCGTGTCGGTAATGCAGGAAGGGATAAGCTAGCAGAGCACTCTGATTATTCTGTTAATGTTGATGGTTCGGATTATGCGAGTTATGCGGCTGCACTCAGTGAATTGCTGTATAAATTATCTCAAGAAATAGCGCAGCAGATTAAAGCTCAGTGATATAGATTCAAGTGGGTTGGGAAGTAAGGGCTCAACAGTAAATAATTTACGAAGCTTAACTTGTCTTTTTGCTCTAGCTTGAATGGTCTCAAATCGTTGTGTAGAGGGACTATGCACCTGCTGAAGCCTCTACATTTCGCTAAAGCTCACCCAGCCTTTAGATCTCCAAGTTTCTATAGAAAGCAATGGAAATTATCCCTCAATTACTATATGGTATATAGCAATCTCCCTAATTCTCCATTCAAATCAAGGTTATACTTATGGCAAATAGTTCCTCTTGCTGTTGTTCGGGTCTTCCAAAAGGCTGGTGGTGGTTACTAACACTTGTTGGCTTACCCTTACTTTATTTCTCAATGTTGACATCAAAATTATCTCCTATTGAGGATGATCTTGAAGCTAGAACTATACAAAACCTCTCTGGTGAAGGCTTTGAAAGCGCTCAGATTAATATAGAAAAACATGGACGAGATCTTCAGTTATCTGGTCAGGCTGCAAGCGCTGAAGAGCGCGATAAAATTATTAAAATAGCTACTGAAACAGGGGGAGTTAGAACTGTAGATGGTAGTGCTATCAAGGTACAGGCATTAACCGACACAACTTCCGATGAAAAGGACTCTTCAGTTGATACAACTGCAATGGAGCCAGAAGTCGCTGCTTCCACAGTAGAGCAGGTAGATGTTGATAAAGAGGCAGCTGATAAGGAAGCCGCTGGGCTAGCAGAAAAAGAAGCTGAGGAAAAAGAAGCAGCAGCTGAGCTGGCAGAAAAAGAGGCAGCTGATAAGGAGGCCGCAGAGCTGGCAGAGAAAGAAGCAGCTGATAAGAAAGCCACCGAGCTAGCAGAAAAAGAGGCTGAAGAAAAAGAAGCAGCAGCTGAGCTGGCAGAAAAAGAGGCGGCAGAGAAAGAAGAGGCTGCTGAAGAAAATGCTATCGTAGAAAAGTGTCAGAAGAAAATTGATTCTGAAACCAAAGGAAAAGTAATTCTTTTTGGCAACAATAGTACAAAGATCAAAGACGAGAGCTTTGCTTTGCTAGATAATGTATCTGATGTTGTTAAAGAATGTGAAGATGCATTTGAAAATAAGACGCTTCTCATTAGTGGTCACACTGATAGCCGAGGCAAAGATGAATATAATCTTTCTTTGAGCAAGCGTAGAGCAGATGCTGTAAAAACCTACTTAAAGAAGGCTGGCATTGATACATCTTTCATGGAATCTAAAGGTTTTGGCGAAACTCAGCCCATTGCGTCAAATAGTGATTCTTCTGGCAGAGCCAAGAATCGCAGAATAACTTTTTCGATAGAATAGTTTTAAAAACTTTGAGCATCGTCTGGTTAAATCTTTATTATTGAAGAGCAACTTTCTAATAAAGAAATAACCACGTTTGTTCAGAGTTTCCTGAGGGCAAGAGAGCCATGTGCTTTCTATAACCATCAAACCTAAGTGTTGGAGTGCGCGGAGTGGTAAATCTATCACTTTCGTGTTTATCGGGTTCTTTAAAAAGCTCCAGACACTGATTATTAATCTTAACTAGAGGTCGTTAGAAATGTCATTTTTATTCTCTGAGCTATATTTTTGGGTCATCTTGTTTTTTCTACTCGGCTTGATTTTAGGTTTCTTTTCTTTCAGTACAAAGGGGTAGGTTGTTATGTCTGCATTTATTTTCCAATCATTAATTTTATCTGCCATAGCATTTATTCTAGGTTTGCTGTTAGGTCGTTTTTTAAAGAGCTTCTTTTGTAAAGACCGAACTTATAGTGAGCGTGGTGGACAATATGTAACTCGAACTGAGTCCTCAAACATAAATACTGATCAAGATAGTGGTACAAGCAATGTCGCTAAAGTAGCAGCGGCAGCGGTTGTAGCTGGAGGCGCAGCTGTAGCTACAAAAGTAATGTCTGATAAAGAAGAAATTGCTGAGCATACTGAAACTCAGGATCACAATGTGACAGCGGATGCTGATACACCTACGGCGGCTGTTGATGAAAGCGTACAAGTTGATGATTCGGCTATTGAACATGCTGTAGATGAAAATGAGAATATTGAAGTACACAGAACTAACTTGCTGGATGATCACGACCATGATCATGGAGAGGTCGAAGCAGATACAACCCTTCATGATGAAGTAGAAAAAGAAATTGAAGATGTAGCTGCTTCGGTTGAGAGTGATGAATCAGTTTCTGTTGAAGTGAGTGATGGTGACTCTCTGCTGGATACAGTAAAAAGTACAGCTGCGGTTGCAGGTGCAGGAATCGCTGCCAAAGTAGGAGCTGACGCATTAAGTGATGATGATTTACCAGAATCCACCAGTACTACTGATGATGTTGCCGAAGAGCTTGAAGAAATTGTTAGTGAAGATCAGGATTCAATAACGTTTGATTCAGAAGATGTGAGTGCTGATGTAACGGAGTCTATTGATGTCAATGAGCCTGATGTGGAAGTGGCTGAAACAAGCTTACCTGAGGGTGAGGTAGAGCATGTTGCAGAAGAAACACTCGATGTTGTTGATGTGGAAACTCCGGCGACTGATGGTGTCAGTGAAGAAATAGCCACTTCAGAAGAGGCTGTTACAGAACTGAAAGAAGAAGATGGCTCTTCAATACTTGATGCGCTTAAGACTACAGCCGCTGTGGCTGGCGCAGGAGTTGCAGCTAAGTTAGGTGCCGATGCACTGGCTGATAATGAAGTTGATACTATTGATGCTGAAGCAGATATAGCTGCTGATGTAGAAGAAGCAATTGATACGGAAATAGCGGATGAGACAGTTGATGCCAGTGTATCTGTGGATGAAGCAAATGATGTTGAAGAAGCGGCTGTAAATACCGATGTTGTTGCTAGTGAAGAAGTAGGTGTAGAAGCATCTGATACTGAGCAATTGGCTGATAATGAAGTTGATACTATTGATGCTGAAGCAGATATAACTGCTGATGTGGAAGAAGCAATTGATACGGAAGTAGCGGATGAGACGGTTGATGCCAGTGTATCTGTGGATGAAGCAAATGATGTTGAAGAAGTCGCTGTAAATACCGATGTTGTTGCTAATGAAGAAGTAGATGTAGAAGCATCTGATACTGAACAATTGGCTGAAAGTGAAGCCGAAGAAGAGACTGATGCTACCACTGATGTAGAAGCGTCCGATACGGAACAATTGGCTGAAAGTGAAACTGTAGATGATGCTGGTGTTACAACTGAAGAAGTAGTAAGTACTGAAACAGCTGATGTAGAAACAGGCAGTGCAGATACAGACCAGCAAGCTGATACTGAAACAGTGGAAGAAGCTAATGTTGCAACTGACGAAGCAGTAAACACAGAAACACTAGATGTTGAAACAAATGCTTCAGATACCGATCAACAGGCTGAAAGTGTAACTGATGCAGTTGCAGATACCGAAACTACTAATACTGAACAATTAGTGGATACAGATACAGATACAGATACAGATACAGCTGATAGCGATACAGAAGCAAGTTCATCAACTACTACTACCGATGATGGCTCTTTGGGAAATGTTGCTAAAGGCAGTGCTGCATTAGCTGCGGCAGGTTTGGCGGCAACTGTTGCAAGCAAAGCTGATGATAGTGAGGCTGTTGAAAGCACTACAGATGAAGTTGATACAGCAGAAGAAGCTACTGAAGAAAGCGCAGAGTCTGGTAAGAAGCATGCGTTAATCAAGGAAATGCTAGATCTGCAAGCTAAGTTTATTGCTGATGAGCAAGCAGGTAACTTTAATGCTGAAGACTATTATATTGGTGAAGGTAAAGAGTACCGTCAGCGTTATCATGAGCTTGCCTCAGAAGTACGCGAACTGGCTTCAAAAGAAGCTAATTTCTGGAAGTAAAATGTAACTAGTTTTGTAGTTATAGAGAAAGCCACTAGAAATAGTGGCTTTTTTATTGCCTTCAATATATCTAATTTAATATCAACTGTTTTTGTACACGACATTTTCAGGTTGTTTTCATGCGCCAATTGCTAGATGAAGCACCTGATTTTTGGTGCATGGTTATGCACTCTATAGCCAAATTTATACTTTTGTTGTGTATCAGACGACCATCAATGGAGTGTCTGTGCATGACGAGATGTGGTGCGGATGCAAGCTTGATTAATCTATGTTTTAAGCCACATACGCAATTCATCATACTTATGCTGCTAGAATGCAATAATTACCTGTCTCACCTCGCTGCATAAGATGCAATACCATAATGTTTAAAACAAAAAAGGTCGCTAAGATAGCGACCTTTTAATATCTGGGAAACTCGTAATGAGTTTTCCAGTATTTGTAAGTAACAGATATTACTTAATAAAAAGCATTTCTTGATACTTAGGTAATGGCCATAGATCATCCGCTACCATCATTTCCAATGCATCGGCATGTTCACGGACTTCATCCATCAAGCCGCGAATATCATTAGCGCAGAACTGCATGTGATCTTCAGTAGATGCAAAATCATGCTTGGCAGAAGCCTCTTCAAGCT
>JAUTBZ010052218.1:0-39254 GCA_032361785.1 Lepetodrilus galriftensis
TACTTCTTTTAGATTTTTTTCTGTATCTTGTCTCACGATAATTGGGGGCTTTGTTTCAATAGCTAATTTAGCTAAAATTCTCCAATTATCATTTTTGTCCTGTACTTAGAAAAATTTTATAACTTTCATATCTTTTGTTTAATTTCCTGAAATCTACTCTCTTCGAATTCTGCTTCTTCTATTGACATAACATGAAACATCCTTAACAACATGTCAGGGTACCTTGTTTTACCTAAAATCTTTAACTGCATATCCCGAAGTTCAAGATATGTATATCCAGAGTTGTATCCAAATTCCCTTCTCCCAATCATGCCAGTAACCATATGCCATTTAGCTAAATCAGCATATTTCGACTTCGACTTCCAACTTAAAACATCTTTTGCAAGACTAGGTATAGAATCATGTTTAGACCACATACCATACATACCAAACATACCATACGAAGTGTTAGTTAAATAACTAAATACAAATCTAGGTTTTTCTGTCTTTAGCAATTTTTTAATTAATTTCCTATCTCGCCTTCGATATTTTTTCACATAGACCGTATCTGCAGAAGAGACAATTCCAATAGAATCTGCATAAAACGAATGAACAAATAAGCGACAAAGATAAACCCCAGGTTTCTCAAAAACAAAATGTCCATCATTGGTTACCGGAAAGTAATATAATTGTTTCTGTACATCTAAAAAGCGCTTGCTACTTATTCTTTTGCCATGGGTAAAACCACGACTAACTGGGTCGATGTCTTCAAAACGAGGGTATCCAGAATCTTGAATGGTCAACCAACTTGTAGAATCAATATGCCTATATTGAAATTGAGGGCGAGTAGTCAAAGCCATTGCAGTATCTGAGACTCGTCGATACCGTCTACCGAACACAGAATAAAACATTGTATCTGGCCCATTGTAAGATATTGTCGCATGAAGCTCAACAGGATCAAAATACCCTATCTCATTGTTTTCAATATTTATCCTAAAGTCAACCTGTCCGTGCCCGATAAGTGTCCCTACCAAGAAAAGAAATATTATGATTATTATATTTTTCATTATCAATTTACTTTAAAGCGGTCCTTGAAAACCACCATCTATTTTCTCTTCCGAAAAATCCGACCTAAAAAACCTTTTTGCCACCACTTTTTCTTCTTTATCGGTTTGGCTTCTGCATAAAATCTGATCACTTTTTGTCTAGCTGTAACAATTACTTCTGGAATGCCTATTTCTTCTTCTGTCATCAACACTTGCTTTCCTAACCAAATATCTTCTCCTTCATCAGTTGCACAGGCGAATTCACGCTCTACAGTCTCAAATCCCAAAAAGAAATACACCAAAGTAAAACTATCTCTTTGGCAGGCATCTTCTTTATTAAGGATTAGGGTAAAAAGTCCGAATTTGTCCGCACTGACACCCCACTCCGTTTCTTTCACATAAATAGAAGCAAAAGGTAAGGGCTGTAATTTTTCATCAATTATCTGTCCTTTAAGAACGATATGTTGTTGATTCTGTCCAAGGTGCTCCGAATCTCGCTGAAACACTTGATGCTCGTGATTTTGCGCTACTCTTTCCACTGGCACTTGCGCCACAGATGTGGTTGGATTAATAAACAAAGTCGTCGTCATTGTGGTCAAACCTAGGATGGCTTTCGCCAAAAAAGATGGTTGATCAATCTCCTGCTTTCCCTGAAAAGGGGAAGCCAATTGATTGGGGGCATAGTGACCACAAACACGCCCTTCCGTCTCCGCATGGATTTTGATGATTTCCAGATTGGTCATCTCAGAAAAATCAATCATTTTGGTATCGCATTTCTCGCAAAGTCGACCACCTTCTATCTCGGGCATCGTTGCCCAATTTTGATCGCACTTCGGCAAATGGCTAAAATCAATGTATTGCATACTTTATAAACGTGCGGAACTTGAAAATGTACCCTGAATTCAAATAAAAACGCCGACATAGCCTGCTACGTCTACGCAAGCTGCCTAGAATAAGAAAAAATTTGAAGCCATTTGTAAGAACAAAAAATCTAATTCAGTTTCTTCAAATTTGCCCTTATTCTTTGTTAGCTTACTCCAACGTAACCTGCTATGCCTTTTTATTATCAAAACCTTTATATCCCCATGCTTCGCATGCGGCTATAAAGGTTTTGCTCCGCTGGAGCTTGACTTGTTCATCCTATTTGAGCATAGAGCAAAATCTTACGTTCGAAATCTAATTTTCACCCACAAAGAGATGTTTTCCTTATCTTTGCCCAAAATCAATCACCTTGTCCTATTCCCTATTTGCAGAAGTCGTCTTACCGTTGCCCTTACCAAGGGTGTTTTCCTATGCGGTGCCTGAAGAGTTTGTGCCTAAACTACAGTTTGGTGTGCGAGTAGAAGTGCCTTTCGGAAAAAATAAACGGTATTCGGCCTTGGTGGTGGATTTGAGTAATAAGGCACCCGAAGGATATAAAGTAAAGCCCATTATTAATATTTTGGATGATGAGCCCATTATTTATCCCGTACAATATCAATTTTGGAAATGGATCGCCAATTATTACTTTTCAACCGTAGGCGAAGTGATGAATGCAGCTCTGCCTGCTTATCTCAAGCTAAGTGGGGAGACCAATATTTTATTGAGCCCTTTGTTTTACGATAACTTTGAGCACCTTTCGGAAAAAGAATATCTCATCGCTAGTGCCTTGAAGAATCGGGAAGAATTTTCGATAGACGAAGCCCGAAAAATCCTAGATCAAAAAACAGTCATGCCCATCATCAAGAAGATGTTGGACGACAAAGTCATCTATCTTCACGAGACACTCAAAGAAAAATACAAGCCTAAAAAAGTGCTTTGTGTTCGGTATGCTGAACCATATTTGTCAGATTCTTCCAAATTGGCGCAAGCATTCGATCTCACCAAGTCAGCGCCCAAACAAACAGCAACCTTACTCGCTTACGCCCAATTATCCAAAACCAAAACGGATATCCGCAAGCAAGAGCTGTACAAAATGGCCAATTCTTCCGCAGCATCACTCAATGGTCTAGTCAAAAAAGGCATTCTTGAAATCTATGATAAGAACATCAGCCGAATTGAAACCTATGACGAAGATTTGGCGGAAGCCCATCCACTCTCCAAACAACAAACTAGAGCACTCCAAGAGATAGATACCATTTTTAAGGAAAAAAGTACCGTTTTACTGCATGGGGTCACTGGATCAGGTAAGACTCGCGTTTATATCGAAAAAATCTGGGAAGCCATCAGTAATGGCGGCCAAGTGCTGTATATCCTTCCGGAAATCGCATTGACTAGCCAGATTATCGGTCGCTTACGCCAAATATTTGGAGATGACATTGTCGTCTATCATTCCCGATTGAATAATAACGAGCGGGTGGAGATATGGCAACAAGTACTCGCTGGAAAACCCATTGTTCTTTCCGCAAGGTCTGGGGTCTTTTTACCTTTTCAGAATTTAGAATTATTGATTGTTGATGAAGAGCATGACCAAAGTTTTAAGCAATTTGATCCCGCACCAAGGTATCATGGGCGAGATGCTGGATTGATTATGGCCAGTCTATTTAAAGCCAAAAGTATTTTGGGGACAGCGACGCCATCTTTGGAAACCTTTCTGAATACAAAAAATAAAAAATACGGCTTAGTCAAAATGCCCGACCGTGTCGGTAATGTCTTGATGCCTGAAGTCATCCTTGTTGACTTAAAAAAAGAAGCCAAAGAGCGAAAATTACAGTCTCATTTCTCATCCGTGTTGTTGGATGAAATAAAAAAGGCGCTTGATAGTAAGCAGCAAGTCATTCTCTTTCAAAATCGTCGGGGCTACGCCCCTACCCTTACCTGTAATGCTTGTGGTTGGTTCAGCGAATGCAAAAACTGCGACATCGGTCTGACTTATCATAAATACACGGATAACTTACGCTGCCACTTTTGTGGCTATCAGCACAAACTCCCCCAAGCTTGTCCAACCTGTGGGACACAGCCGTTGACATTAGCTGGATTTGGGACTCAAAAAATAGAAGAAGAACTCAAAATCTATTTTCCACACGCCAAGACTGGGCGGATGGATTACGATACCACGGGCGGAAAAACAGGTTTTGAAAAAATAATCAATGCTTTCGACGCTAGAGAAATCGAAATTCTAGTTGGGACTCAAATGGTGACCAAGGGCTTAGACTTTGACAATGTAGGCCTAGTCGGTGTCATGAGTGCAGACCAATTGCTCTTTTTTCCAGATTTTAGAGCAGCCGAACGGGCCTTCCAGCAAATGACCCAAGTAAGTGGTCGAGCAGGTCGAAAAAAGAAACAAGGAAAAGTAGTCATTCAAGCTTTTCAAAGCAATCATCCTGTGCTTCCTGATGTTTTGAGTGGTAATTACATTCATTTTGCCCAACGAGAATTTTCCGAAAGGGAAGCTTTTGACTATCCGCCTTATTCTCGACTCATTCGCTTGACCATCAAGCACCGTCGTTACCAAAGCGTGGAACTTGGAGCAAAGTTGGTTGGGCACATCCTTAACAAATCAGTGCAAGGTAAAGTCATTGGTCCCGCTTGGCACCCCATCCCACGCATCCGCAATCAATATCAAATGACTATTCTAATCAAGTTGAGCCGCCAAAAAGGAATATTAGCGCATACTCGTTCGATACTCGATCAAGCCATTGTTTCACTAAAATCTCAAAAGGGGTTGTCTGGGGTGAGAGTGAATGTGGATGTTGATCCTTATTAGTTGGGGTATTGGGGTATTGGGGCGTTCCTTCGTCACTTTTGGGATATTAGGGCGCTTCGCTTTTAGGGCGTTCTCCCGATAATTAATTATCGGGATCACTTTTAGGACGCTTCGCTTTTGGAGCGGCTTCGCCTTTTAGGATTTGCATCTTACTTCTCTTAGATCTAAGTTCAGGACAAAATTTTAAACAATGCGAAAACCAAGTGTTTTTTAGCCATAAGCCTGCCTATGCCGACGACATGTCAGGCAGGTACCCTTTCGGGAAGGGGGATCCCGATAGCTATCAGGATGGGGATTTAGACGAGAAATTCTAAAAATACTTGGTTTTCATCGAAGGTACTAAGTTTTATCATTAAGTCAGATCTTAATTACAAAAACACTACCTTTGCGACCTAAATAATTGCAGCTATGTGTACCGTCACATTTTTTCCGAAAGGAGACAACGAATACATCTTAACATCAAATAGAGATGTGGCTCCAAATCGCCATGCTGATGAATTGCTTTCGCAAAATATAAAGGGCCAAAAAGTCATCTACCCCAAAGACCCAAAAGCAGGGGGGACATGGATTGCTATCGGCGAAAATGGCCGAATGGTTTGTTTACTTAATGGCGGCTTTATCAAACATACCGTCTCTCCCCCTTACAAAAAAAGTCGTGGTTTGATTGTTTTGGAAAGTTTTGAATGGAATTCTTTTGAAGCTTTCGCAAAAGAATATGATTTTGAAAATATTGAGCCTTTTACGTTGATTGGGCTTAATCCAGATGAAGGATATTTTGAATTCAAATGGACAGGAAAAATGCGTTTTTTGCGCAAGCTAGATAACTACACACCAATCATTTGGTCTTCTTCTACTTTGTACAACCGAAAGATTCGGGCAAAGCGACAATCATGGTTTAATCAATGGCTTCAAAACAACGACCAGCCGAGTTCAAAATTGATCATTGATTTTCATTTGAATGGTGGAGAACCAGACCTGGTTAATGGCTTCGTCATGAATCGCTCTAACATTGTATGTACTACAAGTATTTCCCAAGTTGTCTTTAAAAAGCAAAAGACCAGTATTCAACATACCGATCTAATCACCAAAGAATCTACTCAACTTGAGCTATAAAAAGAGCCCTACAAGTAGGGCTCTTATAATCATTTATTGTTAACACCCTTCTTCTCCATTTTCATCATTGACATTAAACCCTGGCTTACTTTTAACAGGTAAACCATCTTTTGCCCATGCCTTTATACCACCAGTCAAATTATAAACTTCTTTGAACCCTATTTTTTTCATCGCACGTTGGGCTCTTGCTGCACGCATTCCCGTTCTACAATAAATATAGATTGGTTCATTTTTATCAAATTGCTGAATTCTATCTTTAAAATCCTTTGACTTCCAATTTACCAATGTTGAATTTGGGATTCTAGCGTTTTCATACTCTTCGATAGTTCTGACATCAATCAACTTCCCTTTGCCTGCTTCCATCGCTTGATTAAAGGCTTCAGGCTTCAAATCATACTTCGGTGCACTCAGGCCACCATTCATCGCCAAGAACGCAAAAATAACGATATCAACTGCCAAAAACCCGTAAATTAATTTCTTCATGTTGTTTTCCTTTTTTAATGGACACTTTGATTAGCACCCTAAGAATTCGTAGCGCAAAGATATTCAGCAAATAACTCCCATCATGTGACCATTATCACAAATTTAATCAAAGAATCAAGCCAACTTGCGCCTTGAAAATGAATATTCATTCCTTTCTGCAGCAAAGGAAACAAAAAAAAATCTTATGCCAACACCTAAACAATCATTTTTCAAGCGTCTAACGAAAAGACAATGGTCCTATTTTTATGCTGGGGTTGTCTTTACGGTTGCTCAAATAATATTTATTTTGGCAACATGGCAACACAAAGTTGCCGTCGGAAAAGTTCCTGGATTGTCACCAATTAGTGTCACCACGGACTTAGGCCGAATGTTTAGAACTCTGGAAGTATTTATTAATAATATCTTTGGATTCCATAGTGAGCTATATGGAAACTATGCTAAAGTTGGAGACCAGATGATCCCTAGTGGTGGGGTTTTTACTCCAGGTATTGGTTGGCCGATTGTCGGTATGATACTAGGTGGCTTTTTGGTTACTCTTTTTGAAAAGGAGAGTAGAGCTTGGGCTTACTATTCCAAAAAAGCTTTATTAGTTTCTTTAATTGGTGGTGCGTTTTTTAGTTATGGTACTCGTTTAGCTGGTGGTTGTACCCTAACTCACTTGATGGGTGGTGTCCCAGTAATGGGCATCAGATCTACTGGTTCTATTATTTTTATGGCTCTTGGTGGAGCAACTGGTTTCTTTATAATGGAAAAACTTGGACTCGCTAACTATTTCAAACACCAAGAAACTTTTGAATATGTAAGCAATGCCGATGCAGGAGAGCAAGCAACTTACAAAAAAGGATACAGCTGGAAAAAAAATCCAGCATTTTGGGTTGGACTTACTTTTTCTGCTTTATTTGTAGGAGCGGCTATCTGGGGAGCGTTGGGTAACCCAATGTATTTACAGCACATCAATCCATCTGATGGAGCAATCTTAGACTATGGTGGATCTCCTTCTGATAAAGGATGGTTATTTGTCATTCTAACCTTGTTAGCCGGAACAGTTGCTGGTGTTGCATTAGCAAAAAGTGGATTTGGAACAGAATGTGCCCTAGTTTCTGTAGAAGTCGCAGGCGCCATGACCAAAGATGATAAGAAATTTGCAAAGATGGGTGTTCCAAAAATTACTCGTACTTTGATGAGAAGTTATAACCCAATCATTGGTGTCACAACTAGTTGGATACTACTAACGGCTTTCTTACTTTTAGCATGGACATTGACTGGCGTTTCTCCTGCCTTAGGAGCTGGAATTAAAAAAGGTTTAACTGTTGGAAATTTCCTAGGTGGTTTTTCTCTAGGTTTAGGTGCTGTTACTTTGATTGGTTGTGAGATTCGATCTTACATGCGTATCGGAATGGGTTATTTGAACACAATGATTGGATTCATCGGATTTGCCATTGGTTATTTACCTTACACTTTATTTCCAGATGCCCACAAACATTTGTTAAAGGCAACAATGATTTTTGGTGAAGGTGGTGCTTTAGGTGAATCAAAAGAATGGTATTCTTTACTCTCCGAAAACCCAAGCATGCAAAAGTTTATTATGTTCCTTTGGTTACAAGGTCTAATTCTAATTTGGGTTTATTTTGTTAGAAAAGGTAGCCAGAATGTTGGTATTACAACAGATGAGTTATTACACCTAAATACTGAAGATATTCAAGTAACTATTGAAGAAATAGCAAATGGAGCAAGCGAGATAAATGGAGTCTCCGTTCCTATGCCAGTACCTGACGAAGCACTTGTTTAAATTATAAACACATAGATTTTTTCTTTTAGAAAGAGCAGTCGAAGTAACACTTCGGCTGCTCTTTTGTATTAAGCTCGCGCAAATCTAATACTTAGAACATTATTCATCTTGCTTTTGCATCCAAGTCAAGATAATCATTCCCATACGGGCAATCAAAAAAATACCTAATCCAAAAAGTGGCGCCAGAAAACTAATTTTCAAGCCTGATGCTAACATTTCCTGCGAAATCCCTGAAACTGACTCTATCATATCAAAGGCACTAATCAATCCGATAATTTGCGCAAAAAAGCCCAACGCTACAGCAAATAGACTTATTGAGCCGATGAGCTTGATAGCCTTCTCTTGACTCCCTTTTTGAAGAAACGCCATAACCAATAGCACCAAGACTAAAATAAGAATCAACAACAAGGAATACATGAATAAAGAACCACCTTCTTGAAAGATATTTAGAAAAATCATAATCATTATTTTTTTTGATGAACAATAACCCAAAAGTACATGCGATAAAGATCAATCGCTTCCTTTTGCGACCAATGACGGATTACCCCACTATTATAACCCTTCTTGCCCTTGTTGGCTCTTAAACTTATACTCGATCAACAAAACATCTCTAAAAAACAGTCATTGGTCTCATTTTCAAAGGTTTCTCGCTAGAATTGCCTTAATTTGTATTAATGAATATCATCAACCTACTTAGCAAGATAAAATTTGTACCGTTACACTTCGTTTTTTGGGTGTTGGTTTGGTTGTTTTATATCTATTTCTTTGGATTCAATGCCCAGAATCAAGATTATGCCGTCTGGTTTGCAAGTTTATTGATTCCAGTCACTATTGTCACCACTTATTTTACCATTTATTTTTTGATCCCCAAGTATTTACTTGTCAAGAAATACAGCCTGTTCATTTTACACGGTATTTACACTTTGATTGGCTCTGCCTACATCATCGCAGTGACAATGTATTTAGGGCTTGTTTTTAGAACCAATCTAGATATTAAGGAGATGCCACCAATGAGTAGGAGCTTTCCTTTTATTCTTATCTCAGTCTATTTGATTGTCATTCTGGTCTCTGCCTTTGCTTTGCTCAAGCACAATTACGTATCTTTAGAACAAAATAAAACACTAGAGAATAAATTTTTAGAAACTCAACTACTTCTAAAACAAGAAGAGTTGAAATTTTTAAAAATGCAGATTCAGCCACACTTTCTATTTAACACACTAAATACACTATATGGGCTTGCGCAAAAAAAATCACCTGACACCCCCGAAATGATATTAAAACTTTCCAATCTATTAGACTACATACTCTATCAAACCAATCAACCTATCGTCTCATTGCCGCAGGAAATAAATCATATCAAAGACTATATAGACTTAGAAAAAATGCGTTTCAATGACTCTTTAAGCGTAAGCTTTAAGACTTTGAATATTGATGAAAACTTCCAATTAGCTCCTATGATGTTAATTCCTTTCGTAGAAAATAGCTTTAAGCATGGTCATCAAAAAGACGGGATTTTAAATATTATTATTGAAATCACTACTAAAAATAATGAACTAAATTTCACCATCAGAAACACCCAAAATTCAGATCAAACCCATCAACAAGGTATTGGCTTAACCAATAGTAAAAAACGATTAAATTTGCTCTACCCAGATACGCACCGGCTAAAAATCAGCTCATCGAAAAATGAATTTAGTATCTCCTTATCCATACCGAATCAACCGAACCATGCCTAAATCAATCCATTGCATCATTGTAGACGACGAACCCATCGCAAGAGAAATCTTAGCATCGTACATTAAGCAAACAAAATCGCTAAACCTTGTCAAATCTTGCAAAAATGCCGTTGAAGCCTTCCAAATTATCAGCGAAAAGAAAATTGATCTAATTCTATTAGACATCAACATGCCCGACATGTCCGGACTTGCATTAGCCAAAGTGATTGATCAAAAAATCAAAATCATTTTCACTACGGCCCATCGAGAATATGCAGTCGAAGGCTTTGAATTACAAGCCGTTGATTACTTACTAAAACCTATTTCCTTTGAACGGTTTGCTAAAGCCATTCAGAAGCTAACAATAAATCCTAATTCTACGCAAGAATCCGACCCTATAAAAGCAGTACCGAACAGTTACTTTTTTGTCCGCGCTAACCGAAGGATGATCAAAATAAACTATCATGATGTGCTATACATGGAAAGTATTAGCGACTACATCAAAATTTACCTTCCCCAAAAAACCATTGTCACCCGCGAAACCATCTCAGGCATTGGCAACAGGCTGCCACCAAGCCATTTCTTACGAGTTCATCGATCTTTCATCATTGCGCTACACCAAGTCCATTCCTACTCAACCGAATCAGTCGAAATAAAAAGTACGACCATTCCAATCAGTCGAAGCTATCGAAAAGATACAATTGCAAGGCTCAACAACCTGTCTAACACTTAAAACATGTTACTTCTGGATACTCTCCAAGTAAGCCAACAAATCTCCAATTTTTCCTTCCACTGCTTTTTCGTCATCCAAATTTTCTTTGATCTTTAATTCATCTCCCCACACAGGCATCTCTCTAGTTCCATGGGTACTTACGTCTTTGCGACCATCGATATACTTCACGATTTCGAGAATAGGAAAGGATGTAGAGTTTCTTCTTGCGCTAATCTTTGTCAAATCAGGCGGTACCGTCTTCAACTCTTGGGCTAAAGGTCCATCGCCCGTTTTGCCATGACAAGCTTTACAATAACTATCATATAACTCCTTCCCTCTAGCAGTCCTTTTCTTAAACGAAGAATCAGATGACGACTGACAAGAAGTGAAGGACAAAGTCATCCCACCTAGAAAAACCATGATTAACAGCTGAATGCTTATTACTTTTCTCATTTTATAGACTTTTTGTTTATAATCAAAATATCAATGGCAAGATAATAGGTACACCTATTTCATGCATGGATTATCTAAAAACAATTGTCATAACCTATAATGATTTTTATTGCAAATGAATCCCTAACTTGCAAACTATTTGGGTTGCATTCCTTGTAATCTCACGAACCTAAAAATATAATGAACAAGAAATCTGCGCTACTCCTTCTCCTTTTTCTCCTAATAGGAGTGATTTTTTTAACAAGAAATCACTTCGCAGATTGGATGCACCCAACAACTACTATTGAACGCTCCAGTGATAGTTTCATCGCAACAACGACAGAACAATGCGTCTCTTGCCATCAAGATGTCGCAGGATTCACCGAAAGCCATCATGACATTGGCTGTGTGGCTTGCCATCTTGGAGATGCTTCCGCAAAAGAAAAAGACTTGGCTCATCAAAATATGATTTTGATTCCAGGCAATCTGGCCAATGTAAGCCAAACTTGCTCCACTTCAGGGTGTCACCCAGGCATTGACCATCGTGTCAAAAACTCCATCATGAACACCATGAGTGGAGTGATTTCTATTAATCGGTTGGTTTTTGGCGAAAGCCACCATGGACTTTTCCAAGCTGATAGTCTCACCCAATCCCCAGCCGATAATCATGCACGGGATCTTTGTGCTTCTTGTCATTTAGGCGCAGAAAAAAAAGAAATTGGTCCTATTCAACAAGAATCTAGGGGTGGTGGATGTCTAGCTTGTCATTTGAACTACAACAAAGCGACCGCCAGCGAACATTTTTCCAGAAAAATTGAAGGGGACAAAAGTGTGTCAAAGTTTCACCCTTCTGTCTCGCTCAATATCAGCAATGACCATTGTTTTGGGTGTCATAGCCGTTCTGGAAGGATATCTACAAGCTATGAAGGCTGGCACGAAACCCGATTATACAAAAACGAAATTCCAGACACTGGACGCTATCGAGTATTAGACGACGAACGAGTCTTTAAATACATCGCCGAAGACATTCACCATACCAAAGGACTCGCCTGCATTGATTGTCATGGCAGCATGGAAGTCATGGGAGATGGACAGCAGCATGCCTTTCAAAATGAAGCCAAACTTAGCCAATGTCAAGACTGCCATTTTGCGCAAGCGAACCAAAGAACTAAACCATTTGACTCGTTACATTATGATACTAAATCCATCATCAATCTCCGAAAATTAGACCCGAAGAACAAACGTTTTGTCCAAGGAGTCCATGGACAAGACTTACCCAATGTTTTTATAGAAAATAAAGAAGCTTTCCTAATTGGAAAAATAAATAATCGAAAATACTCACTCTCTAAACCTTCGCCCCAATGCCAAGCGCCCGTACATGTAGATGTCACCTGCAACACCTGCCACACACAATGGGCACCCCAATGCATCGACTGCCACACGTCCTACGACCCAAAGGCGCGGGGGTATGATCTGCTTGCGCAAAAAGACATACAAGGTCGATGGAATGAAGATTTGGGTCCTTTTTTAGCAGATTTCCCTTCTTTGGGTATTCGCGAAAGCAAAGGCAAAAGAGAAATCATTACTCTAGTTCCCGGAATGATTATTTCCTTAGATAAATCAAACTACACCAACATCCCCAATGACATCACCCATCAAAGACTATTTGCACCCATCGTTGCCCACACCATCTCCCAAAAAGGACGTGACTGCAAAACTTGTCATAATAATCCCAATGCGCTAGGATATGGTAGGGGGCAATTTCAACAAAACAAAACCGCAAAACCATCCCCTTGGACCTTCTATGCGGAATATGAAAATTGGACACATGATGACTTACCACAAGATGCGTGGATTGGATTTTTGGATTACCCTAAGAAATTGTCTGTAACACATTCTGACACACGCCCATTTACGGTGGACGAACAAATGAAAATATTAGAAGTAGGCTCGTGCCTTCAGTGCCACAAAGATCAATCTAAAGCAATGATATTAGCTCTTGATGATTTTGCGAAAGTTAAAAAACTTCGTACTAAACAGTGCTTTTTTTAATTGATAATTCTAGACTTGGATTTATGGCTTTTCAAAGGTGTTTTCGGGATTCCTAAACCTAGCTTAAATTCCGCTACTCCACTTAAGGACTAAGATTTCAGCTCTATTTGATTCCCAAAAAAAGAAAGCCACTAATGCACTAATATAGTCATTCGTGCATTCGTGGCTACTCCGCTTTAGGACTAAAATTTGGCAAATAGATTTACAATCACTCAGGCAACAACCGAAAAGTCATGCGATGAATAGGTGTTGTCCCATGGGCCCGTATGGCTTCGCGATGTGCTTTAGTGGGATAACCCTTGTTGGTCAACCAACCATATTCTGGATATTTTTTAGCGGCTTTGACCATGTGTGCATCACGGTAGGTTTTGGCCAAGATTGAAGCGGCTGCTATGGACGCAAACTTACTATCTCCTTTGACAATACACACATGGGCAACCTTTCTATATTTATTAAAACGGTTGCCATCAATGATGATGTGCTTAGGTCTAATTTTTAGATCATCTAACGCACGATGCATGGCTAAAAAAGAAGCTTGAAGAATATTAATTTCGTCTATTTCTTGATGAGACACAAAGCCTACGGCATAGGCTAGTGCATTTTTTTCGATATAATCTTTTAGGATTAGGCGGTGTTTTTCGGACAGCTTCTTAGAATCATCCAATAACTCATGTTCAAAACCATCTGGCAAGATGACAGCTGCAGCCACCACAGGCCCTGCTAGACAACCGCGTCCTGCTTCATCACAGCCCGCTTCTGGTTGTAACTGATCCTGGTACTTTAGTGGGAGCATTTTTATTCATTTTTAGGATTCTAAACTCAATCCTTCTATTCTTTTGGCGCCCTGCTTCCGTGGCATTTGTAGCCATTGGCTCGGCATTTCCTTTTCCAGTTATTACTAACCGAGTGCTGCCAATATTGTTTTCAACCAAGTATTTTTTCACTGATCTCGCTCGCAACGTGGATAGTTTCAAATTATATTCTTGCGTGCCCATATCATCCGTATGCCCAATAATTTCTATTTCCATCATAGGATCTCCATCCATAATGGCCACAAGCTGCTGCAATTCTTTATTAGATCTTGGATGTAAATCAGCTTTATCAAATTCAAAGTAAATATTATGAAGTACAATGAGCTTATCTTCCTTCAAGGTAACAAAGCGAAGATCATTCTTATCCACGGGCACAGGAAGAATAGGCGGCACTTTTTTCAAAACAATATTATCCAGATAAAAGTAACCAAAATCAAGTTGAGCAGGTCTAGATCGAGTTTGGCTATCTTTAAAGAAATTGCCTATGACAATGTACTGTGCGGCATCGCTAGCAATAAACTTGCTTTGCATTCGAGTCCAACGGTTTCTACTATCAATTACTTTAGAAAAATTCACTATTGGACGATTCAATAAACACTCTTCATTTCGGTGCAAAACACGTTCTTCAGAGACCACAACCCCCAGATTACTCACTGGCATACTATTGCCTAGTTGAGCGACATCCATTGAAATTTTATAATTTTGCCCAGGAACCAATGGCTCTTTTAATTGCGCTTCGATATACTCCTTACAATGTGGCTTTTCGCTTGCACAACCAAAGGTAGTAATCCCCACAAAAGATTTACCTTTATTCGCTTGAATCTCCCCAAACCCCTTCTCTTTCCAGTGTTTAGGAACCAAAACTTTAGGCCCATATACATCTGGAGATGTGTTCGTTGCCGAAAACCAATATTTCTGTACACGGGAAAAGTGTCGGCCAGTGTAGAACCAACCAATCGGATAGGTAGAATACTCTTCAAACCCAGGGTTGGGAATGATATTCTCGTATTTTTCTTTTTGAGCTATGTTTTGGGGGGGAAGAATAGTCACAAAAACCAACACAAGAAAAGCATATCGTCCATAATGATGAATAAGCTTTTTCATTTTCTGTTTATCAATGAAGGTGCAAAGTGCTTCTTTTCAAGATCACTCTATACCCAAAAAAATGTCCAATCCCCACAAATCTCCTAAATTCTAACAAATAATAGCCGCAAAAATTGTACCGTAGACCATTTTTGCACCTTTTTTACCCAATAAGGCATAGAATCCGTAATAAAATTAGTCTTCTAGGTGCAAGGAGAACATCTTAATAAAGGTTTCAATATGCGGGTTTTCGGCATACAAAATATCATATTTTTCAGTTCGAGTAAGGATTTTCTTCTTGAGTTTATTGTTCTTTTTTGGCGCAAGCAACTCATCGTGCTCATACTCTAAGGTCAGGCGGTTATATTGCATCCGCTTGCGCAAATACTCCATCAATCCCCTTTCTTGCTTAATCGTTTGTTCTGCATAATCCCCACTATGTCTAACGATGATGGTTTTTTGTTCCAAACGAGCAACAGATTGAATCAATACTTGTCGCACTGATGCAGAACCTACTTGATCAATATACTCTTGCCAAGCAGCAGCCAATACGTCATCGTTCAATAATGGTTTTTTGGCTTTCTCTTCTGCGATATCTTCTTCTGCTTTCGCTTCAAAAGCACTCAAACTAAGCCCGACTACGGCTGCACTTGGCTTAACTGACTCTTTGGGTGCAGGCGCAGAAGCTGGACCAGCAGCTTCTGTAATTATAGGTGGCTTTTCATAGGATACGGCTGGTTCTACAACCACATTGGGTGTAGAATGTACAGGTGTTTCTTGAATTGGAGCTTTGGGTGGAGTGTCAGATGATTTCTCTACTGGCGGGTTAGACTTTTTTTTTTCGGGTGGCAATTGTGAAAGATTCACCGCTTGCTGAATATAAGTCAACTTAATCAAAGCCAACTCCACATGCAAGCGCTTATTTCTAGCCATTTTATAGTTGGTATCCGCCACATTGATGATATTCAAGGCGGTCAACACAAAAGACAATGGCGCAGAACTCGCTTGTTCTCCATATCGCTTAGTCAATTTATCACCAACATTCAACAAACCAACTGTCTTAGGATTTTTGCCCACCAATAAATTACGCAAGTGCGCAGAAAGGCCATTCAAGAATATACCTGGCTCAAAACCCTGACGCACTATCTTATTGAAAATCAACAAGTTATTAGCGACATCTTCCGTCAAAGCACTTTCGACAATTTGGAAATAATAGTCATAATCAAGAATATTCAAATTCTCAATCACAATATCGTAAGTGATGTGTCCATTGGATGCAATGGCAATCCGGTCAAATATAGACAATGCATCACGCAATGCCCCATCTGCTTTTTGAGCAATCATATTCAAAGCATCGGTATCCGCTTCAATCCCTTCACTTTTGGCAATTTTCTCCAAATGCAATACGATATCCTGCACCTGAATTTGCTTGAAATCAAATATCTGACACCGAGATAATATCGTTGGTAAAATCTTATGCTTTTCGGTAGTCGCCAAAATAAAAATGGCGTAAGGTGGTGGCTCTTCCAAGGTCTTCAAAAAGGCATTAAACGCCTGAGAAGACAACATGTGTACTTCATCAATGATAAAGACCTTGTATTTTCCTTGCTGTGGCGGAAAACGCACTTGATCGATCAACGCTCGAATATGCTCTACGCTATTATTGGACGCAGCATCGAGTTCGATGATATTGAAGGAAGCACTTTCGTTAAAAGACTTGCAAGATGAGCATTCATTGCACGCTTCAATATTTTCGGAAAGGTTTTCACAATTAAGGACCTGTCCCAAAATACGCGCCATAGTGGTCTTACCGACTCCACGTGGGCCCGTAAACAAGAAAGCATGAGCTATCTGATTGGTTTTCAAGGCATTCCGTAATGTCTCAGAGACATGCCCCTGCCCGACCACTTCGTCAAAAGCTCTTGGTCTGTATTTTCTGGCCGATACGATGAATTCACTCATGTGGCAAAGATAGGGAAAATTGTGGTAGAATACGAAGGCAGAATGAAATAGTTGCGGCAATTATTTCGATGATTCATTTTTTCCTTTTGTTGATTTTATGATCCCCCTTTTTAGAGTATTAGGTCGGGGCTTAGTTCTCGTTGGGCAAAAAAAGCATTCGCTCAATATAAACGAATCTACTAAAGCTTAAGCAGTTCAACAACTAAAAGATAAATGGTTGTATTAGATTCTGTTTCAGCAGGTAGTTTATTATGATGAATTTTGGTATTTAACCTTTTGGCTCTTTTTATGGCTATTTTTTGTCGGCTATCATGCTGAAGAATATCGAAAAGTTTTTGGCTGATGTTTTTTGCTCGGTCTTGGTTTTTGGACTTATTTCTAACTTCGTACTTTAGACCGAAATCTTGAAGATAGTGGTTTATTTTTCTAGCATGTAGGTTGCGGTGCAAAGCACCACCTTGATGGTCTTCAAAATGCAACAATATCCAATACTCAAAGGCTTGATTAGAATAAGCCACTTTGATATCATTGGCTTTTGCCATTTGCAAGGCATTATTCAAGTCTTTGTTATCATCCTTATCAAAGACAGCCCAAACTTGGTCGTATTCGTTTTGCTGCCTTAGTTCTATGGTTTTTTTAATTATGCTGACAGTTGACCTGCCTGTTGGTACCGTTTTAATTTCTGCAGAAGGAATTTCAAATTTATCAAAATAGGATGCTTCGGTTTTGCCTTCACAGACAATCAGAAAGCTTGTTTTTTGTTTTCGAGAAGCTCTGGCTCTAATTAGATATTCGGGACGTCTTCTTCGACTTTTATGCTTATGACGAGCCATTTGGGGGGATTAGAAGTTATCAAAAATCATTTCATTAATCCTAGAAGCGGAGATGGCAGGTGTGCCACCAAATTTCCCGGACATGTATTTTTTTCTAATACTATCATCTTTCCTTACTCCTTTGATGTCACTCAAAGAATAAAGAGATGATGCGCCATATTTATTTTTGTCTACTATCCAAATCTGATCACGTCTTAGAGTCGCTAAGTCCAACAGATTCGTATTGTGCGTGTTAAACACTAATTGTCCACCATGCGGGTTAGATTCTTTGGAATTGAATAGGCCGACAATCATTTTGGTTAGTTTGGGATGCAACTTACTTTCCAATTCATCTACTAACAAAATCTTTCCAGTACGTAGTGTATCTAAAATGGGGCCAGCCAACGCAAAAAGTTGTTTGGTACCAGATGATTCGTCATTTTCTAATGAAAATGACTCACTACCGATTAAAAGGTTATTTGAATCATTAGAGTCGTGCAAATCGAAATCATCAAAGAGACTTATTTGCTTGACAATATCCTTTTCATTTCCATACTTCTTATGTGTAAACAAAATATCTATTTTTACGATATCGTCTTCTTTGAAGACTTTTCTCATGAAGTCTGGCATAGGCAAATCTTCTGCTTTTGCCTTAAGAATACTAATGTCAGAGATATCTATTCCTCCTGCTCGTAAGAAACTAACAATACCTTTCCTTTTTCCACTCTCTAACTCATCAATGGTGAACCCTTCAAACTCACCTTCATCTTTAGCAATAAGAATGTTGAGACTCCAAAACCATTCTAAAATGATAGTTGCGACAGGGTTATTCCAACTGGCACCAACAGAAAGCATTAATGCATTCGGTCTGATTCGATTATTATCAACCAAGTCCTTTACTTTGAATTGAGTTTTATGAAATCTAATCTCTTGGAAATCTCTAGTAAACAACTCCACTTCTTTGACCTTGGTACGCCGGTATAACCATTCACTGACAATTTCTTTTTGGGTTGCTTCAAAGCCATAGCGATACATCACATCATTGCGAACAAAGACGATTTCAAATTCCATTGGAGCCGATTCGGTCTCTGTATGTAGTCGAAAAGGATTATAGGGGATGGGATCTTTGACTTGGCTTTCTTTTGCTGAATTTAGGACAAATTTCTTCATAAATTCCATGGCATCGAAAAGCTTAGATTTGCCACTAGCATTTGCACCATAAATCGCTGCGCTTTTTAATAGTCGTAATCCAAACTTTGGCAACTCATGGATATTACTGTCTTTTAGCGAATTTTTATCAGCATTGGAAGCAACAAGACTTAGAACCACTTCATCCTTAAAACAGGCGTAATTTTTTGCAGAAAATTGAAGTAGCATATTGCGAAATTTTGTTACTTTTGATGCGAAAAGCAAAGGGCTTTGCAGTTCTTGTCTTGCGACAAAGATAAGGCCAATTATCTTTGAAATCAAGATTTTATTAAAAATAAAAACAATATTTGTGATTTTTTCACAAAAAACGTTTTTATTTTATCATATTTTACACTTTTAAAAACACAATACCATGACAGTAAATGATTTTCTTCAAGAATTAAAGCAATACGGAGAGACACTCCTTGCGGAATATGGCCTTGATGACTGTATTGAAGTATGCGGTCAATTTAGGACGAATAAAGCGCCCACGTTGTGCCTAAAGTTCCATAAAGATGCATTGCCCAACCGGTGCAATCTCGGAC
This sequence comes from Lepetodrilus galriftensis, assembly GCA_032361785.1. NCBI lineage: Eukaryota > Metazoa > Mollusca > Gastropoda > Lepetellida > Lepetodrilidae > Lepetodrilus > Lepetodrilus galriftensis. The sequence continues at coordinate 19,409 of JAUTBZ010052218.1, forward strand.
AAAATAGAAAAAACAGCATACAAATTATCCAAGATTTTAGCTTTTTCTCCAAGCTAGAAGAAGTTAGAACAGAAACAAAAAATAATCGCTTAGACGAATATACAACAGAACCCAATCATCTATTTTTAAAGCAGGCCAAACGTGAGATGAAAGCATTGCTAGATAGTAAGTTATCTATAAAAAGATTCTGGGCGCAGTTGATTATTCTGAAAGAAGACTAGCGCATTTATGTAGTCGATTTATTGCCTTTCTTTGCGCCTAAATTCTGTGACAGAATGATAAAAACCACCAAAGCCAACAAAAAGCTAGAGTTACTCCCATTGCTTTCGCAAAAATTCAACTAGAGCTAAAGGCCACTACTCAAAACGATACCAAATCCCCATAGAAAGGACACCTTTTACTTTATCCACATACTCTTGGCTAGCGATAAAAACCCTAACCAAAACTTTGTCGTCTTGAACGACATCTTCTAAAGAAAGCTGAATCACACGATTAGGCAAATTCCATGTAGCAGACACCCGATTATCTTCTTGTCCTTTTTCGGGTTCACCATATTCATCCACTAGCATTCTATATGTTTTTTGCACTTCTTCCTTTGAATTATAGGATGACACCGCAGCAACGGCCATCGTGTGACCATCCAGAGTAGTTGTGGCTTCCATGATCGGGAAACGCAAACTTCGGAAGACAACAGATTCCATTAGACTAGAACACAGACCTGGCTCAAATTGAACATAAGCAGAATCTTCTTTGGAATATTTATTATACTGAAATCCATTTTTTTTCACATACCCCCTAAAAATCCGCTGTTCAGCTACCGCATCTTTATAAAAGGTTTCGGCATCGAAAGTTTCAAAGTCAATTTGCTCTAAATTAATGATATCTTCAGCAATCTCTCTGTTGTGCTTGCTATTTGCAAAATGAAGCGTCAACTTAATCAACTCGCCTCCATCAAACTTAAAATCCCTATTTTTATCAAAAAACAAAGCAACATAAAGATTTTCCAGAAAAAGGCTACTGATATCAACACCTTCTATTTGATTAACCACAAACTCATATCGATCTACTCCCGATAAAGAGTCTATTTTATTTGCATATTCCGCAAGGTAGTAATTGCCCTGATAGTCATATTCAGCTTGCGCAACAAAATAACTTTTATAAGACACTCCAAGTGCTGCGGTACAACCAGGCTGAAAAGTGTGCTTTTCTTCTTCACTTGATTCATGCCCTAAACGATCAAAAGCAGCCTTATCCGCAAAAAAACTAACCAAGGGCGTGCCTTCTCCTTTTGCAATATTATAACGGATAGCAAAAGGCCTGTTATCCATCTCTATGCTCATTTCTGATTTCGTGATTATTGTTTTTTGCTCACCTTGCAAGACCACTAAGCCAGTAGGTAGTTGAGCAAAAATACTAATATGAATCATCAAAAAAATTAGTGTCAAGTTATTTCTCATTGTTTTGTTTTTGTAATCAATCCTATCAAAAATAGGAATTTCCCCTTTCTAATGCCGCCCAAATACATATCCGTAGCCAATCTGTTAATAAGTGTACAATACACCTATAAAATCACGCCTAACATCAAAAGAAATTGACTAACCTTTCCAGAAAGTCTAAATAATTAGAACTAAACCAATATTGCTTACTCAAAAGCCCCAAAAAACGACTCTTCACAACACTGGTCATACAAATTCCGAAAAATGGGCTTTTTCAGATCCGCATCAAGCGAACGAAGTAAATCTTCAAAGTTCTCCTCTTTCTGGCGATTCCTTTTTTGATAAGATTTTATATGTTGGCACAGAGAGACATGTGCTTCATTGATTAATTGCTCATTCATCTTTCGAAAATACCGAACACTACCCCAATACATCGCAGGGTAATTATATTTTGCACGCATCCCTTTCACATCTTCTAGGAATGGTTTTTTCTCTGTAAAAGCATCTGCGACCAAGTGATCTTTCATCGCATATCTTTTTTCCATCTCGTCAGTTGTATAAATACCCATTTCTCTCATGATTTGCAGTTGCATATAGGTCGCATAACCTTCAGAAAACCAAGCATTTTCGTTTCCCAGAAAAGGAATAGACAAATGGCTTATCTCATGTGGCGCCGTCCAATCCGCCCTAAATTCACTCAAATTGAATTTTGTGCAAACATGAAAATGAACGCCTTGAACTTCAGATCGCTCGGTATGGGCCCAAGGAATTGGCTCCTTATCACTATCACTTCGATGCAAGAAATAATGCACTTTAAAAGGATATTTGCCTAATATTTTATAAGTCGCTTCCGTTACTTCCGTAAAATACAAAATCAACTTTTCTTGTTCTTTTTTTGAAAAATCATCTTCCCAATGCCATATAATCGAACTGGGCACATTAGTACTACCTACAGCTTTCGTTTGCACAAAAGCTGAATCACACCCTAAACAGAATAACAAAAACAAAGCAATTAGTCTCATAGATAGCAAACGACGGACACCCAAGGTTATTATTGATTGATTGTAATTTCAAAAACTACGCTCCATCATCATGTGATATTTTGCTCAAAAGCCAATCAACCAAATTAAAGTGACCAAGGTCATGCTATTTCAAAATAATAGATGACCCAAATCACCATTCACGCTATGCAAAGGTTTGCATAAACCGCTTATTTTTGTCGTAAGACATAAAATCTATAAGCATGACATCAAGAGAACGAGTACTTCGAGCATTAAATGGGGAAGAAACGGATAGACCACCCATCTTTGTCACGCTCACCCCTGAAGCGGCACAAAAACTATCCAAACACATCGACGTGCCTTATGAAGAGCCGTTTGACTCGCTTCTTTCTACTCGGATGTCACACATGAACTTATTGACCAAACTAGGGAATGACTGTGTGGGTATTGCCGCAACTTCCCCTACCAACAACCCCACCAGATTGGTAGACGAAGAAAAAGGGGTTTATGAAAATGAATGGGGAATGCAATTTGTTAGTGTTGGGCTTTACAATGAATTCTATAAATATCCTTTAGCAAATGTATCTTCTGTGGAAGACATCGAAAATTATAATTGGCCAGACCCATATGCCGAAGGTCGTTATGATGCAGCCGCTGAATTAATTGCTAAATACAAGGGAGAATATGCCATCGTCGCAGATCTGGAAACTTCTTTCTTCGAGACCAGCTGGTATTTAATGGGCATGGAAAAACTTTTAATGGACATGGCAATGGAAGAAGACCATGTCTTTGCCCTGTTTGACAAAGTCATGGAAATCAATACCAAAGTCGGATGTAAGCTCATTGAAATGGGTGCCGATATTATTTGGGCAGGGGATGATTTTGGGACACAACGGGGCATGATGATTTCGCCAGACATGTGGCGTGAAGTATTTAAACCACGCATCAAATGGATGTTTGAAGAATTCCGAAAGGTCAATCCAGATATTAAGATTGCTTGGCATAGCTGTGGTTCCATCATCCCAATTATTGAAGACTTTGCAGAAATAGGGCTAGATATTTTAAATCCAATCCAACCTTTAGCGGAAGGAATGGATCCTAATTTTCTAAAAGATAATTATGGAGACCAATTGGCGTTTTTTGGTGGTATTGACATCCAACACCTTTTGCCGCAAGGCTCCAAAGAAGACATCCAAAAAGAAGTCAAACGACGTTGTGAAATTCTTGGTAAAGGCGGCGGATACATCATCGCTCCTGCTCACAATATTCAAGACGATACGCCTGTCGAAAATATTTTGGCTTTTTACAAAGCTGTTTTTGACTACGGCAAACAAGAGTATCCAATCCCGACAAGCTAAACCATTTCTGAAAAATTGAACAATAAAATAAAAAAAATAATGATAGATTACGCACAGCTCAATCAATACCTTTATGAAGGCAAAGCCAAAAAAGTTCAAGAAATGGTGCAGCAAGCATTGGATGAAGGCATTCCTGTTTCTGAAGTACTATCGGAAGGGCTCATTGCAGGCATGGCCGTTTTGGGAGAAGATTTCAAACATAATATTCTTTATGTCCCAGAAGTATTGATTGCTGCTCGAGCGATGAAGTCTGGACTTAATATTTTAAAACCATTCCTTGGCGAGCAAGATGCGAAAAACAAAAAAGGGGTTATCGTCATCGGTACAGTCAAAGGAGATTTGCATGACATCGGCAAGAATCTAGTGAGCATGATGACCGAAGGTGCTGGTTACGAAGTGATTGACTTGGGGGTTGATCAATCTTATGAACAGTTCATGGAAGCCGCTATCAAACACAAGGCTGATATTATTGGCATGAGCGCTTTATTAACGACCACCATGCCTTATATGAAAACAGTCATTGACAAGTTTAAAGAAAACAATATGGGACACATCAAATTCATTATTGGTGGTGCGCCTATCAATAAAGCATTTGCCGATGAAATAGGCGCAGATGGCTATGGCCCAGATGCGGCTTCGACAGTGGAAGTCATGAACCAATTAATGGCAGCAGGATAAAAACCATCAATGTCACTACTCCAAGAAAAATTAGAATCTCCCGGCTTTAAAATTGGCTTAGAACTAGTATCTACCAGGGGTACGATGAGCGAAACTAAAGCTATGAATGTTCGTAATTTTTCGAATGCACTTATCGAACGTCCAGAGATTGATTGGATTTCCATCACGGATAATGCTGGCGGACATCCATCCATTTCTGCCACAGCTTTAGGGCGCCCCATTCTATTCGCCAACAAAGAAGTCATCATCCACGTTACGTGTAAAGACTTGAATCGCAATGGTTTAGAGAGCAAAGCATGGGCGCTTGCCAGCGAAGGATTCAATAATGTTTTGGCCATCACTGGTGATTATCCCATCACAGGAATGGCTGGTGCACCCAAATCGGTTTTTGATATCGACTCCGTTGGACTTCTGCATTTAATGAGCCAATTGAACCGTGGTGTTGAAATTGGGAAAAAGAAAAAAAAGCAATTGCTCAAAACTAACTTTTACTTAGGAGCCGTTGTTTCTAACTTTAAAAAATACGAAAATGAACTCGTTCCCCAATATTTAAAATTATTGAAAAAAATAGAAACTGGGGCATCTTTTATTATTAATCAAGTAGGCTATGATGCAGGCAAAATAAGTGAGCTTCCTGCTTTTTTAATTAAAAATAATCTTGCGCAAATACCACTCATTGGCAATGTATTTGTTTTATCCAAATTTTCATCCAACCTCTTCAATAAAAATAGAATTCCTGGAGTTGTATTGACAGATGAATTTCATACAGAAATCCAAAAATATACATCTGGCGATGATAAAGGAAAATCATTTTTCTTAGAGCTTGCTGCCAAGATGCTGGCGATCTACAAAGGACTTGGCTACAAAGGCGGATACATTGGCGGTATTCATAAAATCTCTGATTACGAGACCATTATGGACCACTTCCATTCCTTTGCAGAAAATGATTGGAAGGATTTTGCGAAAGCCATGCAATACCACCAAAAAGATGAATTTTTCTTCTTTGACAAAGATCCTAAGACAGGACTTGTCAATCCCGAAAAACCAAATAAAGAATTAGAAAAAAGAACAAGAACTAAAAATATTAATCTCAACTACCAAATTTCTAAACGCTTTCACAATTTTCTTTTCACCGAAGACAAAGGTCTTTACAACACTGGAAAGAAGCTATGTCAAAATACTAAATTTCAGTCCGCCCCCAAGTGGCTTTATGCTATAGAGAAGGTTGGGAAACGCAAGCTTTTTAATTGCCAAGATTGTGGGGATTGCTCGCTTTCGCAAACGGGATATCTTTGCCCAGAGTCGCAATGCGCTAAGAATCAACGGAATGGCCCTTGTGGTGGCACACTAAATGGTCAATGTGAAGTAAAAGACATAGAATGCATCTGGGCTAGAGCCTATGATCGAAAAAAATATGAAGGAAACCCTTTTGACTTGCTGGCGCATGCTCCTGTGCTCCAAAATCATGCTTTGGAAGGAACTTCTAGTTGGGGGAATTTTTGGTTGGGGTTGGATCATTTTGGGTGGGAGAGTTGAGAAGTCTGCCTGCTGCAGGCAGGTTGAGAAGTTGATTCACTTGTCCTTCGGACTTCGTTAGCCTGCCTGCTGCAGGCAGGTTGATGACACCCGATCGCTAAGCTTGGAGCTTGCGGAAAGATTGGTGAGCGGGACTTTTAGAGAAAAAACCAACGGCGTAGCCGACAAAAGGCCAAATTAAAAAAAACAAAAAATGAAAAAAATAGGAATTATTGGAGATTTGATTAACAACGCTTACGGGCGAGCTAGACGTGCTTGGGCTGCTAAGAGTTTGGAAGGGTATCAGAATTTGGCGACACTACAAGTAGCGGCTGGATCGGATTATCTAGATGTCAATATCGACAATACCAATCGAGTGAGTGTTTCTAAAGAAGAGATGTTGGCTTTTTTGCCTGATTTGATTCCAGCGTTACAGGCTGTCACAGCGGTGCCATTGTGTTTTGACAATCCTTCTTTTGATTTTCATAAAACTGCTTTGGAAGCTTATGATTTTACGAAGTCAGCACCACCGATTATTAATTCCATTGCTGCTTCTCGAGAAAGACTAGATGACATCATTGGGCTCGTCAAACAATACAATGCTTCTGTCATTGTGATTGCTTCAGAAAAATTTGATGGAAACACTAGCTCGGCCTGTGAATCAGCAATGGAAGTGTACGAGACCGCTAGAATTTTTGTGGAGCGCTTACGCACTCAAGCCAATCTCCAAAATAATCAAATTTTCATTGACCCTGGCTTACCGCCAGTAGGTGCTGATACTCAAGGACTTGTCAACATGGGCTTGGATGCTATTCAATTAATTCGTGCAGACAAAGATTTAGAAGGCATTCATATATCGGTGGGGCTTTCCAATTTTGCTTGGGGCATTCCTAAGGATATGCGGGCGCCTATGGAACGGGCTTATCTAGCAGTGGCTGGTGAATTGGGTTTGGATTTTTCGATTTCTAATCCAGACCACAACCCTACTCCACTTACTTTAGATGATGCTTTGGCTATCGGCCTAAAAGATGCTTTACAACAAGCTAGACCTTTAGATGGAGAAACCATTGCGGAATCTGGTTTTAGACAAGCTGCTGCTATTTTGGCCATAGTGACTGATGGGGATGATGACGATGATTGGTGATTTTTTGGGTATTGGGGTATTGGGGTATTGGGGTACTAAGTTATGGCGAAATTAAAACTAAATAATCAACAAGTTGAAGCAACTGCGGGACTGTCCATTTTTCAAATGGCAGAACAGATGGGTATTGCCATACCTTCATCCTGCAACAAACAGGCTAAATGCAAGGAGTGTTTGATCGAAATAAAATCGGGTCACGATGCCCTTTCAAAGCCTAGTGAAGCAGAGAATCATTTGACGGAAAATTTTAGATTGGCTTGTGAAGCCAAACTATTAGGAACGAATGACGTCGTTTGTCAAACGATGAAAAGAAGCCAAATAAAAATTGAAAATAATTCGACATTTGAAGATAATGATTTTTTACTAGATCCTGCTGTTCAAAAAATTGGCCATAAAGTTTTTTTAGATGGCAAATTCTTAGACCAATACCATGGAGCTATTTTAGGCCTAGCCATTGACATTGGCACGACCACTGTTGTAATCAAATTAGTCAACCTAGAAAATGGGAAGGTAGAAGCAACTGCATCTTTTGAAAACCCACAGCGCTATGCGGGCACAAATGTTATGGCACGAATACTCTATGACACAACCCATGGAAAAAAAGAATTAAAAAGAATACTAACCGCTCATTTATCCAAAGCCATTGAGTCTCTAATTGAAAATCCCGAGCTCATTTATGAAGTTATCGTTGGTGGTAACACCACGATGAGAGACCTTTTCTTTGGCTTAGATGTAACGACCATCGGGCAGACCCCATATACTTCTATCTCTGAGAACCAACTGAAAACAAATGAGTTAGAGTCAACTTCCCTTATTTCAACGGGAAGAAAAATGGGGCTGCCCGTTTTTGCAAATGCCAGAATTTATGGGCTACCACTCATCGGAAGCCATGTAGGTGCTGATACTACAGCAACCCTTATGGCTATCAATTTTGAGAAGGAAACAAAGCCCATCGTCATCATGGATATTGGTACCAATACCGAGATTGTTATTGGCCACAAGGACAAAGCGTTTTCTGCATCAAGTCCATCAGGCCCCGCATTTGAAGGGGGTGGTATTACTTTTGGTATGCCGGCACTTCCTGGTGCCATTGAAAAGATAAACCTACTTGATAATGGTGAAGTTCAATTTCAAACTATAGATAATGCTCCAGCAATTGGCATCTGTGGCTCAGGCTTAATAGATATTTTAGGAGAGTTGATTCGGACTGACCAAATTAATATTGTCGGAAGACTAGAAGATGATGATCGTTTCATGATTTCTGAGCAGTCCAATATTTACCTTTCGGAAAATGACATTAATCTATTGGCACAAACAAAAGGAGCCAATGCCGCAGCCCTAAATATCCTTTGTAAGGAAATGGGTATCACTTTTGAAGATATCGACAAATTTTATATTGCAGGTGGCTTCGGGATGCACATTGACATTGATGCATCCATCCAAATTGGCTTACTACCTAACATCCCTAAGGAACGGTTTATCCAAATTGGCAACGCTGCAATAGATGGCTGTGTGCATGCCTTGCGGAATAAAACTAGACGAATTTATTACGAACAATTCGTCCAAAAAATTACAACGATTAACCTAGAATCCGACCCCATGTTTTTTGACTACTTTGTCAATGGCTGCCAATTTATACCTATAGCACCCTGAGCAAATGAAAATATTAGAAAAAGAAATTAACATTACCATTTCAGATGAGCGATTTTTTCGTCGGCTCGGCTATCCATCTGATTACGATCCACCGATGCATGTCGAAGAATTAATGGACTGGTCAAAACAATGGTCAAAAGAAAGTGCTAATCCTTGGATTGGATTTATTGAGTTAGATGTACAAATTAAAAATGACCAGTTGTTTTTCAATGACCTATTAATCAAATCTAAAAAACTACTCAAGCGATATAAAAAACATCAAGTCAAAAAAGCCATCTTAATTGCATCTACGGCAGGAGATTTAGCCGATGCCAAATGCAAAGAACTATGGGCCAATGACATTACTGATCAATCTTTTTTTCTGGATGCATATACCGCTTCATTTGCGGAAGCACTTGTCGCTCATTCTGCGCAAGCCATCAAAGATTGGGCTTTAAAAAAAGGTCTTCAAACTTTATCAAGATATAGCCCAGGCTATCCTGGGTGGGATTTGCGAGAGCAACAAATACTCATGCAACTCGCTCAAAATCAACACAATAGCATTCCAATCCAAATAAACGAATCAAGTATTCTATCTCCACAAAAAAGCCAATTATCAGTTATTGGACTCTATGAAGGGGAAGAAGAACGAGTGATTGAACCCGCTTGTAAAAACTGTTCCTTATTGGATTGTGCTTGTTTAAAAAATAATCATTAATTTGCATTAAATATCAACATCATGAAATTCAAAGTAGGTATCGAAGACGCTTCAGCAGAAGCAAAATTGGCAGCAGACTATCCAGATAATTCGGGTATTGCAGTACATTACATGGATCAATATCTAAAACCATTGAACGCTAAATCGGATGACTTTGAAGTCAAAGCAAAGAGACGTGGGCTCAAGGTTTTCTTAAAGATAAATGGAACGGTGGGTTCTGGTTTAATGCGTAGACTAGATGTCAGTGAAGAGCCAAAAATCATGCTTCAAGCAGCTTTAGAAGAAGCAGCCAAAAATGCGGGTTACCAATATACACTGGAAGGAGGGGCTTTCTTTTTGGAAGCTTTGTAGCTTCATCTCGAAAGCGAAGCGATTTTTTTTTGCACCAGATAAATTCAGCGCTAGCAGAATGCCGAATTTCGAATAATGAAGTAGGAGCTTCGTGTAAGTTCTAATCAAAATACTCACCTTTCGACTACCACCGTTTTTGTATTGACAAATTCCAAGATGCCTTCTTGGGATAGTTCTCTACCGTAGCCTGAATCTTTGATTCCACCAAAAGGAAGTCTTGGATCCGAGCGCACCATACCATTGACAAAAACGGCTCCGGCTTCAATTTGCAATGCCATTTGCTCACCTTTCTCTAGGTCTTGCGTCCATACCGAACCACCTAAACCAAATCTAGAATGGTTGGCCATATGGATAGCTTCTTGCTCTGTCGAAAAAGATACAATCGGCATCAAAGGCCCAAAGGTTTCTTCTTGGGCAAGAATATTGTCTGCCGAAGGCAAGTACAACAAGGTCGGTTCAAACAAACATTTGTCTCTATCCCCACCTTGGATTACTTGGGCACCTTGACTCAAGCCTTTTTGTAATTGTTCGTTTAATTCATCGGCTAAATCTACTCTCGCCATCGGTCCCATGTTTGTATTTTCCGAAATGGGATTATTTATTTTTAATTTTTTCAATCGTTTTTGGACTTCATCCATAAATAATTCTTGAACTTTTCTGTCGACAAAAAATCGTTTAGAAGCAATACAAGATTGCCCTGCGTTCAACATTCTTGATGCAACAGCAACATCCGCAGCTTTCGCCAAATCAGCATCTTCCAATACAATAAATGCATCACTTCCACCGAGTTCCAATACTTGACGTTTGATATTTTTCCCCGCAAGGGAAGCCACTGCAGAACCTGCCATCTCACTCCCAGTCAAGGCAATACCCACAATCGATCGAGCCTTGACGACTTGTTCTACCTTTCTAGATCCAATCAACAAAGAGACAAATGCTCCTTTCGGGAAACCTGAATCCAAGAATAAATGCTCTATCAATATGGCCGAGCCAAAGACATTAGATGCATGCTTTAACAACATCGTATTGCCTGCCAACAAAGCAGGGACTGCTGCACGAAACACTTGCCAAAATGGAAAATTCCAGGGCATCACTGCCAAGACCGTTCCTAAGGGCAAATAGGCAACATAAGATTTATACATCTCTGTTTTAACATGCCTTGCGGCTAAAAGGACTTCCACATTTTCTGCATAGTAGTCACAAATCCAAGCACATTTTTCTACTTCCGCAAGGGCTTCTTTTTTAATTTTGCCCATCTCTAGGGTCATCATTTCGGCCAATTCACCTTTCTGGGCACGCAAGTTAATTGCCAGCTTTTTTACTAGGCTAATCCTATCAATGAGCTTTGTTGTTTTCCAAGATGCATAAGTGGTCGCAGAGAGATCAATAGCCGTTTGAATTTCCGAATCAGAAAATTCTTGATAAGTCGCTAATACTTGTTGATTGTAAGGGTTTATGGATTTCATTGCACTTAATTTTTAGGCCAAGGCTTATTTTCATTCAGCATACCATCCGCTTTTTTGGAAGGCTTCGATGCCATCTCGGCAGCTACGATTTAGTTCTTCCAATATCTTTTGATATTTTTTTTCATCAATATTTCCGTACGAATTAGACAGGCTCAAAATACAATCCGTCGCTTTCTTGTTTTCTACACCTGCCTTTACGAATAACCGCATGACATCACCATTCGAATCATTCATCGAATGTTTTATTTCTTCATTAACTGCCACCAAATCCGTGATACAATGACAAATATCTTCTGATATTGCCTTTTCATTAGAAGCAAACTGACAAGTCAGGGAAAAAAAAGAGATAAACAGCAGAAAAATCGGCAATTTCATGGACATGATGAGTTTTTTATGATAATCAAAAGTAAGTATTTTTCTAATACTTTTGATAAAATTCAAAATCTCTCTGAATTACCGCCTGCCAATTACCAATAACACAACAAATAGCTACGAATTTAAACATAATCTAAAAATTGTGGTTATTTTATAAATAATTTGCAACAAACACCTAAAAGGCTTTATCTTTGTGTTATCAAATAAGAGAAACGGTATCAAAAGTGAAATCGATATTTTAAACAGTGCTAACTCATAAGTACTCTAGGCACTCGTAAGTACTCTTCAATGTAGGATGATGAAATTGGCAGACATGCCCTCTTGTCTCGGGGGTGAACGACCGATCCCGCAGGGGCGAGCACGGCAGTGCTCGAAGGAAGTGAACGGCGGTAGCCGATTACTTAATATCCAATATTTTGGAGACTATAATGTAGGATGATGAAATTGGCAGACATGCCCTCTTGTCTCGGGGGTGAAGATAAGGAATAAACCTTTTCAGAAAAATTTGGGATCCTATCTCAATTTCTTCTGAATTTGGCTAACTGCTTCGTGAAGGTTCGAGTCCTTCTCCTACAGCTAATTAACTTTCCAAAAGTTCTAAACTTTTGGAAAGTTAATAACAATTACTGGCGCGTAATTTTTGCCCCAATGGCATTCAATCGACCATCTATATTTTGATATCCCCTATCAATTTGGTGGATATTTTTTATCACGCTAGTTCCATCTGCCGACATGGCGGCCATCAACAAAGACACCCCGGCTCTGATATCTGGAGAGACCATATTGATTCCACGCAAAGCATAAGCCCGATTAATACCTATAACTGTTGCACGGTGTGGGTCACAAAGAATTATTTTTGCACCCATGTCAATCAACTTATCGACAAAGAAAAGTCTACTTTCAAACATCTTCTGATGAATCAAGACTTCACCTTGTGCTTGAGTCGCCATCACCAATAAGATACTAATTAAATCAGGGGTCAACCCAGGCCATGGAGCATCATAAACGGTTAATACGGAACCATCTACGAAAGTTTGTATTTTATATTTCTTTTGGGCTGGAACAAAGATATCGTTTCCTTTGACGATTAATTTGACGCCAAATTTTCTAAAAACATTTAGTATCACGCCCAATTCCTTGACATCTGCATTCTTAATAGTAATTTCAGATTGAGTGATTGCGGCCATACCAATAAAGCTACCGACTTCAATCATATCTGCCAATAGGCGATGTTCTGTTCCGCCTAATTCCTTGACACCTGTAATCTTCAATAGATTAGAGCCAATTCCATCAATTTTTGCCCCCATTTGCGAAAGCATCTTACAAAGCTGTTGGATATAAGGCTCACAAGCGGCATTGTAAATCGTTGTTGTTCCTTTGGCAAGAACGGCGGCCAGCACGATGTTCGCTGTACCTGTTACAGAAATTTCTTCCATCCATACAAAATCACCCTTCAGTCCTTTGGGTGCTTTCAGCATAAATGCATTTTCTTTATTATCGTATTTGAATTTTGCGCCTAATTTTTCAAAGGCAAGCAGATGGGTATCAATTCTTCTTCTACCAATTTTATCTCCACCAGGGCGTGGGACATACGCCTTACCAAAACGGACTAATAATGGCCCTAAGAACATAACGGACCCCCTTATTTTACTTGCTTCTTGGCGATATTCTTGTGAATTGATATAATCAAGATTAAGGTTATCGGCTTTAAACGAAAATTTTCCTTCTCCTAATTTTCTAACTTTAACACCAAGTCCCTTTAGCAGCTTAATCAATTTTCTGACATCTAAGATATCTGGAAGGTTGGAAATGACTATTTTTTCTTCTGATAAAAGTACTGCGCTAAGAATTTGTAGCGCTTCATTTTTGGCGCCTTGCGGCTGAATATCTCCTTTAAGACGGTGTCCGCCTTCTACAATAAAAGTGTCGTTTTTGGCCATTTGAGTTTGTTACCGGTTTTGCGAAAGCTATAATCGAATCAGAAAAAAATAAGTGTATTAATATCTTTTTCTCTTATTGCGATTGTTGTTATTGTTGTTACGATTATTACGGTTATTAGAATTTCTATTATTTGATTTATTCCGAGATCCATACCCACCAGAACGAGAACTTTTTCTTACGGTCTTTTTAGCTCCTGTGGATTGTGGGACAACAGAAACAAATCTCATCTCTTCATCGATAATAAACTCTCCATTAGACAATTTTGCCAAATCATTGATGATCATTTCATCGCTCACAAAGTGTTCTGCATTCCAAGTACGGTATGCTGTCTTCATGTAGTTTCCTATGATTTTCACAAACTCAATCTTTTTTTCTTCATCTTCCATGGCTAGTGCTTTTTCCACTAAACGTTGAACATTCATACCGTAGTGACGATATCTAGCAGACCCTTTTGGATAGACCATTGGGGAAGGCTTAGGATGCTCATCATCTCTGATGATTTCTACTCCTTCAGGTGCCGTCACATTCAATTTATAATCGGCGATATGAAAGATATGATTCCAAAAACGATCTTTTTGTTCTTCTAAATTTCTAGCATTTGGCAATATTTGTCCCATTAGGACTATAATCCCCTCAACAACTGACTGCCTTTTGTCCTCGTCTTCGATGGTCAAAGCATATTCCACCAAATTCTGGACATGGCGACCATATTCTGGATATAAGATGGGTACTTCTTCTGAAATGTAATTCATAATTGATTATTTTGAACAAAAGCCTAGCTTAGGTCTTTTATTAACTTTTTTTAACGGGATTCATTATTCAACGGTTACGGACTTCGCCAAGTTTCTAGGCTGATCCACATTACATCCACGTAATACTGCGATGTAATAGGACAATAGCTGTAAAGGAATAACGGATAATAATGGAGAGAAAATATCTTCTGTCTCTGGAATATGAATAGCGTAATCCGCTAATTCTGTGATTGTTTTTTCTCCTTCTGTGACAATGGCGATAACTTTACCACCACGTGCTTTTACTTCTTGAACGTTACTGACAATTTTTTCGTAGGCATCCTTATTGGTTGCGATAAGAATAATCGGCATATTTTCATCGATTAATGCAATCGGTCCGTGCTTCATTTCTGCTGCTGGATAGCCTTCTGCATGAATGTAGGAGATTTCTTTTAGTTTAAGCGCTCCTTCTAATGCAACTGGAAAGTTTTTACCACGCCCAAGGTACAAAGCATTGGTTGCATCTTTTAATTCTTCTGCAATATATTTGATTTGCTCCCCTGTCGTTTCTAATACTTTTTGAATTTTTGCTGGAATCTGTTCAAAAGCATATAATAATTCGCGGAATCGGCTCTCAGAGATGGTTCCTTTTCTATGTGCTAATTGTAAAGCCAAGATGGTCAAAATACTCACTTGTCCTGTAAACGCTTTTGTGGAAGCCACGCCAATTTCAGGTCCTGCATGAATATAAGACCCTGCATCTGCTAACCTAGCAATCGAAGAGCCCACCACATTGACGATACCGTAGGTAAAAGCACCCAATTCTTTTGCACTTTTCAAAGCAGCCATGGTATCTGCTGTCTCTCCAGATTGAGAGATCGCCATCACAATATCCCCTTCACTAATGACAGGGTTTCTATATCTAAATTCAGAAGCATATTCTACTTCGACGGGGATTCGCGCAAGCTTCTCTATCAAGTACTCTCCAATCAAAGCACTATGCCACGATGTCCCACACCCAACAAGTGTAATACGATTAGCATTAATCAACCGATTAATCTGATCTTCTAAACCACCTAGACGCGCCCAACCTTCGCTAGCATTCACTCTTCCTAGCATACTATCACGCACCGTAATGGGTTGTTCGTGAATCTCCTTCATCATAAAGTAGTCATAACCACCTTTTTCAATTCGCTCCAACTCCATTTCTATCTCTTGGATACTCAAAGGCATTTCTACATTTTCCATTGATAACAATTGCAAATCAGTCGGAGTGATTACAGCTAATTGATTATCATTCAAATAGACCACTTTTTTGGTGTATTCAATTATTGGTGTTGCATCTGATGCAATGATAAACTCATTTTCGCCAATACCTATAACTAACGGGCTCGACTTTCTTGCTGCCACCAAAACATCTGGCTGATTGGCATCCATCACCACAATAGCGTAAGCACCAATCACTTTACTTAATGAGATGCGAACGGCTTCAATGAGAGAAAGGTTATCACGGGTTTGAATTTCTTCGATTAAGTGTATTAATACTTCTGTATCTGTATCACTTTCAAATACGTGGCCTAGTTTTTCTAGTGCCAATTTCAGTGGGGCATAATTTTCAATTATTCCATTGTGCACTAGTGACAACCGTCTATTTCCAGAAATATGTGGATGTGCATTCACATCATTTGGTTTACCATGAGTGGCCCATCGTGTGTGCCCAATACCCATCGTACCTGAAATTTTATTAGATTCAAGCAAAGCTTCTAGTTCAGCAACTTTACCTTTCTTTTTAAAAATTTTCAGGTTGCCATCATTACTTTGCAAGACAAGCCCAGCACTATCATATCCACGATATTCTAGCCTTTTAAGACCTTTAATGATAACAGGTAATGCATTCTTTGTTCCGTTATAGGCGACAATTCCACACATAAAAATTAATTTAATTCGGTATAATTCAAGTATAGCTTAGGTTGCCATTTTTTAGCCCCTTTAAATCCTTGTATAATTAATCGACCAAGCCTAGTAATCTCAGTTGATGGCTTTACTACTACTTTATTAGAAACATTACCATATGACACTTCTTGCATTAAAGATGAAATATTCATCTGCACCACCATTCTCATTTCGCCATCACGGGTAACTAACTTGGGGCTTCCGCCAAAAATTTGCATACTTGAACTGGATGCTAGTATTTGATTAATATCAATGACAAAGGCATTTGATGTGTCTTTTAGCACAATTTGATTTAGTACTCTAAAGGTCGTTGTATCATCAAAACTTAGTGATTCTAAAGTAAATTCTAAGATGGCTTTATTCACAATCACATCGCCTAAAGGTGTAATATCTGGTAGTTCCACTTCCAAATTCAAACCGCCAGTCGATTGCATAAAAAATAATGAATCATTCTCCACACCGATATGTTGCTCAACAAAAGAGCCTGTATAGTCTTGGACTTGTCGATTGCTTGCAGTGTACCCGCTTAGCGGATGGATTGGAAAAACCAATGAATCTTCTGTTGATGTGTGGTAATAAATATCAATTTCCGAATACTTACCATTTAGAAGAACACTCAACATACCCATAGAAGGAGTTGTACTAAAAATCTTTATTCCTTTAAATTTTTCAGCAAACTTTTCGACATCCACAAAATCCAAAGAATCCATCGACAAAACATCTTGTCCGATGCTGACATCTAGTGGTATTCTAATATAAGCCAAATTCGAATCTAATACAGTACTATCGGGCGTTATTACTAATAATCTTTTTTCTAAATTAGCAATAAAATTGTTTTTTTCACCTAACGGAGTCGCATCCGCTGCAAAATCTTGAAAAGTATAAAATGACGTGTCCATTTGTAAAGGATTACTTAACCGAGCAACAGCCAAAGAATGCGACGCTGATCTATCCCCATAATAGCCTGCAGAATCCAAAATCAAGGTAAGATAAACAGAATCAACTGTTGCATCTGAAAAATTTTGGGCATAAGTTCCTGGAAAAGGGCCATATTGAGCAAAAATCTCACAAGTATTCAATCCTAAAACAGGATCGTCTAATTGGCCTAAGTAATATCTTGCCAATGCAAAAGGTAATGAAGAAAACACAAAACTTTTCAAGGAGTCAGTGGATTCTACAGTGGTCACCTTTAGGGGTAATGTATCAACTGATCCAAAATTTAGTTCATTTTCATTGACCAAATCTCCACCGATGGTGGTTGGCTTTGTACATTGAGTGGCAAAAATAGACAAGAGCAACAAGCCAATCAAAAGGGCTCTATTCGCCCTTCCTAAAATATTTTTTTTCATTTAATTTGGGTCTAATTCAATATTAGCATTGACAATGTTTGCTAATATTAGCTTTCAAAGATAAGTAAAGTAAAATCATCTGTCGATTTTCACTCCATTTGTCCGCAGAAAAACGCTGTTTTCTATAGGATATTACCTACTCAAACAAAAATAACATTACTTTTCAAATTTAGAAAAACTCCTGAGACGTTTGCAACATATCCCAGGAGTTTTTAACTATTTGCAAAGGTATAAAAACTATACTACTTTTTCTTCAACTAAGCTTTCATAAAATTTAACTATTTCATCATAGTCTCCTTCTACGTCTGTAAATTCAAGAAATGGTTTATCCAATTGAGCAATTTGCTCTTCAATATGTGCTGGAAATTCTGTTCCTGACTTGATGACTGCATCAGCATACTGAATACTGCCTTTTGCCAAGGAGAACTTACCATCTTCCATAAATGGTTCTAAATCAGCTTCTTTCAAGCCATCAATAGCCACTTTTGCCTTATAGTCATCTGCAAAACTTTCTTCGTAAGAAGGACCATCATAAGCAGAAAATATAATCTTAGAGTCTCTGAACAAAGGCTCATCTTTATACACTGTCTTCAGATAAAATGGCACCAAAGCAGACATCCAACCATGACAGTGAATGATATCTGGAACCCATCCAAACTTTTTAACAATTTCTAAAGCGCCTTTTGCAAAGAAAACGCCACGCTCACCATTATCTGCAAATGGATTACCATCTACATCTTCATATAAGAACTTACGCTTGAAGTAATCTTCATTATCCAAAAAGTAAACTTGTAATCTTGAACTTGGCAATGAAGCCACTTTTATGATTAAAGGATGATCACTCTCATCTATGATTATATTAATTCCCGATAATCTAACCACTTCGTGCAGACGATGGCGACGCTCATTGACTGTGCCATATCTAGGCATCAAAAGTCTCAATTCAGCATTTTTATCGTAAAGGTGTAATGGTAGTTTATTTGAAATTGTCGAAATAGCATCTCCCGTTGTGTAAGGCTCCATCTCTTGCGAAATAAATAAAATTCTTTTCTTCTCCATCTCTAGTACCTGTGTTTTAGTTTAAGAAAAATCCATGCAAAGATACAGTTTTTTTTGCATAAAAGCTTACTTTTGCACGGACTTGGTCTTATCGCAACACTTAAACTGGCTAGAATGTTTATAATCAAAAATAATGTTGACTTACACAATCTTCTCAATAAAGTCAGAAATAAGAAGCTAAAAATAGGTTTTGTTCCCACCATGGGCGCCTTACACAAAGGGCATTTATCGCTTATTGCTTCCGCAAAAAAACAAACGGACTTTGTTGTGACTTCCATCTTTGTAAACCCTACCCAATTCAATGACCAAGCAGACTTAGACAAGTACCCAAGGACTTTAGACAAGGATATTTCCCTTTTAGCGCAAGCGAACAACCACCTACTCTATGTACCTTCCGTAAGTCAAGTTTACCCCAAAGACTTCAATCATCACTCTGTTTTTGACCTAAAAGGACTTGACAACCTACTCGAAGGTGCTTTTAGACCTGGACATTTCAATGGAGTTGCGATGGTCGTTAATCGCCTTTTGGACATTGTCCAACCCGATGCCATTTTTATGGGGCAAAAAGACTACCAACAGGCAACCATCATCAAACAACTTATCAAATCTGAAAAACTAAAGACCAAATTGGTCATGTGCCCCATCGTGCGCTCACCTAAAGGACTTGCTCTCAGCTCCCGAAATGCGAGATTGTCAGACAACTGGCTAGAAAAAGCGCTTGTTCTTTCAAGCACGTTAAAATTTGCGCAAGCAGCCATCCGAGCCAAGAAAACAATCAGCACCATAGAAAAAGAAGCCAATCAAATGATTGAAACCGCAGGGCTCCAACCCGAATACTTCACCCTTATTAATGGCAATACTTTGAAAAATGCAACCTATTCCAATAAAAAAATAGTTGCTGTCACCGCTGCTTGGGCTGGAGATGTACGGCTTATCGACAATATGATTCTTAGGGAATAAGTTTACTTAAGTTTCACTAGTCAAACATCAAGGCTTTTAAGGGTTTCTTAGTGTAAGCTTAGTGTTTTCTCTAGTGAGCTTAGTGGTAAGGAGAATGCAAAACCCAAACCACTAAGATCACAAAATTGACACTAAGGACTCACTAAGACGATGATAGTCAATGATTATGTCTGAGTACCGAA
>JAUTBZ010052219.1:0-18289 GCA_032361785.1 Lepetodrilus galriftensis
TCAATTTTTGAGAGTCCCGGGGACGCATGTTGATATACTTATCAACAATTTTTTATTAATAAAGTGCGTCCAAACTTTTGCGTATGGGACGAAGGATTGTGCGTTCGGAGAAACCCTGCCTTAGGATACCTTTAGCACTGGGATCAAATGGCCCGGGGTAGCGTTAATGGCGATCCTTGCAATACACAGTGAAATGACCACATCAGGTAACTACCTTGTTGGAACTGCTCGAGGACCATCTGCAGGTTGGCGAGCGACGCCGCGTACTGGTGGCACTGCTCCTGTAGCGACGTCAGCTGCATGTACGCTGTGTCGCGCTGACCTGTGGTCATCTGTAGCTGCTGAGTCAGCTCATCTACCTGCTGATTGGCTACCTGGCTGTGAACCCAGACATGATGTCATCAATATCGGCTAAACATGATGTCATAAACATAGGCTAGATGTAAAATCATCATTGGCTTGACATGACATCATCAATATTTCCTAGACATGACGTCATCATTATCAGCTAGACATGTCAGCAATATTGGCTAGAAATAGCATAAACATAGGCTATGCATGACATCAGTCATATTGGCTAGACATTATACCCAGGTATGGCAATAGACAATTGTGATTTCAGTAGAAAACAAGCCTGGCACCTAGATTACAAAACTTTTCTGAGTACGATTCCATACTCAATTCAGAATTATGTTAATAAAACGTCATGTTTTTTAGCATAGCGCGTGAGCTGAGCACAAAAACGTACTCAGAAAGGTTTCGTAATCTCGGGGCCTGTGGTCTATATCACACTGCAGCATGTAAGGTGCTCCAGCCATGGACGGGCTCCTACCTGGCTTTCTGGACCGCGCTGGTGGACAAGATGGCCTTCTCCTCGGCGGCTGCCAGCCGGTTCCTCAGACTCGACTCACGCTCCTCAGCCTCCAGAGCCTCCCCCGTGTATCCCTCCTCCACCTGCACAACACAACAACACCCCTTTATTACACACCAAGTCCCCTTTATAACACATACACTAATTCCCCTGTATAGTTGGTTGATTTGGGGTTTAAAGTCACTTTCTAGAATCTTTCACTAATATCATGACTTGCATGCATATGTACTGCTTGACTAGTCTGGATTTCCACCAGTTAATTCCCCTGTATAATACACAGCAATATTCCTGTATAACAAATGCGCCAATTCCCCTGTATAACAAATGCGCCAATTCCCCTGTATAATAAATGTGCCAATTCCCCTGTATAATAAATGTGCCAGTATAATAAATGTGCCAATTCCCCTGTATAATAAATGTGCCAATTCCCCTTTATAACACACAGCAAGTTCCCTGTATAACACATGCGGGAATTACCCAGTATTACAAACACCAATTTACATTTATAAAACACATAGATTAAAAAATGTATAAATATTCCGCACATACCTGTAGTAAATGTTGGCGAAGTCTGTCCAGTTCCCGAGTCAGCTTCGTCTCCTTGTCTTTCAAGCGAATTATCTACAACACATCACAAACACATCACAAACACATCACAAACACACTATATCATTTCATAAATCAAAGGAGTTTCTTCTGCAATCAATTACTCAATATAAATGCAATTTAATTTGACATATAGACTAGTGCCATTGTCTAATGCATACTTATCAAGTCTGAATCTTTAATAATAATAATAATAATAATAATAATAATAATAATAATAATAATAATAATATTTTTAATAATAACAATATTTTTAATAATATTTTAATAATAATAATTTTAATAAAATAATTAATAATAAATAATAAATAAAAGAAGATAAAATGCTGCTGATGATGATAATTGTTTTTTAGTAATAGTAACAATACATTTTAATTTTAATATAAAAATAAAATAATTTTAATTATTTGGCAGTCTACCTCAGTATACAGTTGCTGGATCTCCATCTGTTTCTGCTGCAGCGCCATGACAGCCTGGTCCCTCTCCTGCTGGAACGTGACCGTCTGCCGGCGCAGAGTTGTGTTCTCCTGAATCAGGTGGTCGACCTTGCCCTCCTCGCCCTGTTGCTGCTGTAGAGCCGTCACCGTCCCCGACTGGGAACTCATCAACTCCAACTCCTTCTGGCGCAGCGACGTCGTCAGACTGTTGTTCATATCCTTCAGCATCTGCACCTCCGACTCGATTTGAGAGATTTTCTGACGACTGTTGTTGCTTTCCGCGTTGGTGTCCTGCAACTGAATCTGCAGACCTTGGAGTTGGAAGGAGAGATTTTCCACCTGCTTTTTCAAGTTAGTCCTCTCAGTTTCCTTGCTGAACACCACACTTTCCAGTTCGTGAATCTTCTGCGACAGTCCGTGAATCTTCTCGTCTTTCTCCTGAAGCTCTCGTAAAATGTCCGACTGTTTTTCTTGGCACTTTTGCAGCTCTAGCTCCTTAGAATTAAACATGGACACGTCTACGGTGCCGGACACGTTAGATCTTCCTAACAACTCCCCATGCTTCACTTCCAACTCACTATACTTCTGTTTATAATTAAGAAGTTCGTTTTGAAGCTTCAGCAATGCCTGTTTCTTCTCCTCGAACTGCGGCACCAGGTTGGAATACTCGTACTGCAGGGTTTCAAACTTTTCGCCCTGGGTCGACACGACCGCCGTGAGTCTCTGTATCTCGTTGTGATACGCCACGCTCTCTTGGTGCTTCTGATTGAGGTACGCGATCATCTGCTCCCGTTCCGAACTGAGAGCCATGACCTGCTTGCCTAAATTCTCCTTGTCCTGAAGCAGGGAATTGATCTGGGTCCCGTTGGATTCCTGGGACGAGTCCTGCAGCACGGCTAAGAGTGTCTCGTTCTTCTGTTTGAGCGCGTCGATCTCCATCTCGCGATCCCGGACGAGTCTGGACAGGTTTTTCAGCGCCTCCTTCTGCATGTCGTCCAGCGGACCGTCGTGGCTCTTCTCGAGCTGCTGGTTCATCTGCTGGAGGCGGTTCAGCGCGGTCTTCTCGGCCGACACCACGCTCATCAGCCGGTGGACCTCGGTCTTGAGGGAACTGTTCTCCCGCGACTTCTCGTTCATCACCGCCATCATCTGTTCCCGCTCCATCTTCAGAGCCTTGACCTCGTTCTCGAGTTTGTGGACCTCCACGATGGACTTGTTCCCGGGCGAGGTCAGCGACTTCGTCTCCAGCATCGTCAGCAGGGATGAGTTGTTGGTCTGGAGCTCCTGGATGATCTGGTCCTTCTCTTGAAGTCGATTCTGAAGCTGGTCGATCTCTTTGGAGATTTCCTCCACATTGCGCGACATCTCGGGATTGGTATCGTTGTCGAACTCGTCGCCCATGTCCAAAGACTCTTCATGGTTTGATTTCCCGAGTGGCGTGCTGTATTCAATGGCTGCCTTTTCGGGATACTCTAAGGCAGGGACTTCTTGACGAACGATTTCATTTTCTACATCGTCGATCAACTTTTGTTTGTTTTGGTCCAACATGGAAGACGCTCTGTGAAGTTTACGCGACAAGTTTGAAATTTCATCGTCCTTCTCAATCGCCTTCTGCTGCAAGATGACGATAAGATCGCCCTGCCTGGTGAGCTTCATCTTCTCTTCTTCCAATTCTTTCAAATTTTCTTCGTGTCGATTATTAATCTCAGAAATGCCCAATTTATAGTCATTGATACTCGATTCTTGATTCCGAACACACTCTTCCAGACTTGCAATCTTATCGCTGGCAATGGCGAGTTCCTTCTCGAGGTCGGTGATAATTTCTAGTGTTTTGTCGTTGGATGTTTGTTGCTCCATCTTCATCTTGTACACCTCCAACTCAGTTCTGAGTCGTTGAATCTCTTCCTTCGCCGCAGCAGACATTTTCTCCATGTTTTTCATACTATCCATGAGTACCTCCTGTTCTTTCAAGTGAGCACACAACTCTTCATACTCCTCATTCAACTTGACATTCGCATTTTTCAAAACCGATATCTCATCGTTCTTTTCTCTTAAAATCTCGGTCAGCTGTCCCTGACTGTCTACCGACGTCTGCATGGTGTCTTTTGTCATCTCCAGCTCGCTCTGCAAGGAGTTTACTTGTGATCGCAGCTCGCCTATCGTGAGTTCCTTCTCGTGACAGCTCTGCATCAGTGCGTGATGGTCCTGCTGCAGAGCCGAGGCGTCCTTGTCCTTGCTGGCCTGCATGTCCTGGAGGTAGGCCTGGTGGTGCTTGGTCTGGGACTGCAGTCTGTCCTCCACCTGTCCCAGCTCCTTCTCCAGCCGCCGCTTCTCCTCCACAGCTGCGTCCAGCTGCGTCTCCATCACGGACAGCTGGTCCCGTACAGCTGCGGAAGCCTGCTTGTCGTGGGCTCCGCTCTCCACCTTGACAGACAGCCGATGATTCTCCGCCTGGAGACTGGAATTCTTAGTCCTCTCACTCTCGCAAGCCGCGAACATCTCGTCAGCTTTTACTTTCAATTCTGAATGTTCTTTCTGCAGGGTCACGAATTCCGTCACGGAACTGTCCTTGGATTTCTCAACCTGCATCTGTTCGTTCCTCTCCTGCCAGTCCTCTATCTCGTCCTCCGCGTCATGGAGCTTCTCAGCTAGGTCCTTGTTCTCCTCCGCCAGCTTGTCCTTGGCCTCTCTCAGCTCCTTCAGCCTGGCGACCTTGACCCCCAGCTCCTGTCTGACCTTGCCCAGCTCTTCCTGCAGCTCCCGCTTGTCCATGTGCATGTTGTTGACCACGACGGCCGCGTTCTCGCACTTCTCCTTCAGGAGTCCGACCTCGCTCTCTCTCCCCCGAGCGTCGGACTCCATCTTGGTCAACTTGGCCTGGAGTTCCGTCACCTCCTGTTGCAGACCTTCCAGACTCCTCTCAGGACTCGTGCTCTCTGGACTCTCCGCATCCGGACTCCCCGACGTCTTCTCGTCCGCGCCGTCGACAACAGACTGTTCCAGCTCGTCGTTCAGCCTGGAGATCTCGGCGTCCCTCTCAGCCAGACTCCCGTTGAGGACGTCCACCTGCTGGGAGAGGTGGCCGCGGATGCCGATGAGTTTGTCCATGGCTTCCTGATGCTGCTGGTCCAACTCCTCCAGACTCGACTCCAGGTCCAGCTTGTCCTGAACCAGAGACTTCAGCTCCCGGCCTTGCTGCTGCACCTTCTGTTCCAGTTCCTGCTGCCGGGCGGAACCTGAATAATGGAATATGGAATATTACTATTAAAGAGACAATGTCTGGTGTTTCTGGCTATGGAATATTACTATTAAAGCGACAATGTCTGGTGTTTCTTGCTATGGAATATTACTATTAAAGCGACAATGTCTGGTGTTTCTTGCTATGGGATATTACTATTAAAGCGATAATGTCTGGTGTTTCTTGCTATGGAATATTGTTATTAAAGTGACAATGTCTGGTGTTTCTGGTCTCAAGATTACAAAACATTTTGAACATAATTTCATGGAAAACTCAAATGGTTTGTTTGCGAATCCTGTATAAGATTGAGCTTCCACTGCAGAAAAGAGCGATTAGCTGGCAACTGGAAACGGGTGAAAGTGCTTACTTTGTTTCCCAGCTTGTAACATTGTCTCCATCTCTGATATCTTCTTCTCCAGTGACTTAGTTTTGTGTTCCAGTTCATTCTGAAAAAACATTGAGTGAGTGAGTGATTATGGAGGTCACGTTGCTAAAGAAAACATTGAACATAGATAGCTATAAAAAAGGGTGAAAAATTTAATTTGAACAGCGCCTGATCTGGAAAATTGAGAAGGGACTATTTGAGTGCATTTTGGAGTAAGTATCGAAATAGAAAATAGCTTGTGAAGCACAATTTCATTGGATATTTCTGCAAAATTAAACAGAATTACACACAAAAAACATCAATGTAATGTCCTATACCTTCTCTTCCTCAAAACCATCGCGTTCTTCCTCCAATTGTTGGTTGGCATCAGTCAGCTTCTGAACCTGTGCCGAAAACTTCTCGATGTCTGCTTCTAGAGTGGTCTCCCCTTTGTACAGAAGATCTTGGTGCTCAGGAACCACCATCTCTTCAACGACCTCGCTGACCTGGAGAAAGATTTAAGAAGGAAAATGTACAAAACAATTGCTATAGTAATAAATCATTATGAGTGTCCATGAATTTGAATTTGAAGGAATATTTGTGGAAGATACATTCATAAAATCCCAGTTATTGAGGAAGATTTGTAATCTACAAACAAGACAGCCATACCTTATTTTCCTTTGAATTTTCTTTTTGCAGTTCCTTCTCGCGACGTTTCACTTCAGCAAGCCCCTATAAATACAAAAGTTCACATTTATAGTAAGATAAGTCACCATTATATTACAATTTAAAAATAAAATGCATTATAATTTTATTTTATTTTATTTAATAAGGGCTATGACTATAGGTTATGACTATAAATCTATGTGAGCAAAAACATCAACCGACCTTCTGAGCGAGCGCGATGTTTAGCGCCACTTCCTTCTCTCTCATTTGTTCCCTTAGCTGTAGCAGAACCTCCTCTAGCGCCTCTTTCTCGATCAGCCAATCAGAGCGGGCGTACTCGAACTGGTCGATGTCGTCCTTGTACTGCGACACCTCAGCCTGAAGCTCATCCACTCGTAGATCCAGCTCGTGGTTTCTGCGAGATAGTTCAGACGTCATGTCGCTGGCATCAACATACCTGTTGTCGCAAAAACAAAGAAAAAATAGCACCATCACCAAACGATTAGAACCATGCAAGCAAAAAACAGCAGAGTTAATTTTCCGATTTTCCGATTTTAATTTTTGCATCTAAAATGTTTCCATCAAGAAGCTACCTATGTCCCAGTATTGACATGATCTCAATATCCACGATTCAAAACTAAATGAAGAACACCGGAACTTTTCCCCAAAACGGCCGATCAATCGATTCAGAGAAATTGGATTAGTCTGTTAAAAGAATCTATCCTATTCCCATTTCGTTAACCTGAAGCAATATCCATGAACTTGCAGATGTAATCAACATGCAAAGCAGCATTTATTTACATATACTGTATTTTTACTTTAATTTTTGTGTAAATTGGGGTTTAGAGCATTTTCAAGATTCTTTCACTCATATATGACGGCTTGTCAGGTTAGAACAGAAAGAACCCTGCAACATCCATAGCACTGAATGTTGCAGTAAACCTGTGAGTGCCAGCTGTTACATGTACTTACCCTTCACTTTCTGCCGAGAGGCTATCCTGGACGGTGGAACCACCATCAGAGGCATCACCAACATCGCCTACAGAACATGAGAAAATACAAAAATAAAGCATGTGAAGAACAAATAACACTTTATGGACAAACGTGAACACATGGGAATATTATAGATGAAAACTGACAAAATTGGTATTTTATAGAAAACTGACAAAATTGATATTTTATAGAAAACTGACAAAATTGATATTTTATGGACAAAGGTGGACACATTTACATTTTATTATTTTTATTTTATTTTTTATTTTATGGCGAGTGAGTGAATTATTGTTTTACGTCACAGCGAGAATCTGTTCACCCATACACAGCGATGACATTTTATGGAAAAATTCCAAATCAAATTCTTCCATACCGTATATTTTGCATGCTTTACCACTGATTATCATATATTATGGATTCATCTAACATTGCAGCTTTTTTCCTCTTACCCTGAATATTTTTGAGCTGCCCCCTCAATCTGGCGACCATTTTCTCACTGCTAGCCTTCTCCTCAGTCTGCGTGTGTACCACTTGTTCTAACAGAGTTATCTGCTCCTGATACTTCAGGCTCTGTTCTTTGAGGTAGAGGTTTTCCTTTTCCAGATTTCCAATTAACTCTGCAAGACAAGAAAGTTACATTTACTTAATGAATTGAATCTTATTATTAATTTTATTTGGGGTTATAGTCTTATTATTGTTTACCCAAGAAAGTTACATTTACTTACGGTAATAAATTGAATCTTTATTATTAATTTTGTTTGGGGTTATAGTCTTATTATTGTTTACACAAAGCTGAAATATTGTAGCAAATGGCATTAACCCTCTCCCTGCTGGAGTAGGCAAAAGCACTGCTCATTAGGGCATGGCCGGTTGCCTTCAGCAGGGAGAGGGTTAACCAATAAGCTGTTCACTAATTTGCTGCGTACCTGCTGTCAGTCGCTGTAGGTGAGGGTTGCCCAGGGACTCCACTATAGCGGCAGACTCAGCAGACAGGTGCATGCCTACTTGTTTGGCGTGGTGTAGGCTGGCCTTGACCTCGCCTTGCTGGAACCAAACATGTAAACTACAGTGACCAATGCAGTCTACATAAAAATAATAAATGAACACAACCTTTAAACAAAATATATTCGACATATTAACCCTTCTCTATGCTGGATTAGGCACAACCACTGCTCTTTATGGCATCTCCGGTTGCCTTCAGCATGGAGAGGGTTAAATGTCCTGCTCTCAAAAAGACTCCACCTACTCTCCTCTTAAGTCATTTCATAACCAATCAACATATTTTCTTTTAATTACTGCTCCTCGTTAAACCTACCTAATTGCGTAAATTTTCAAAGAATCATGATCACTTAATATGTTGAATATGGTATATAATGCATTACTATAGAATTTAACGTTGCTGTAGGACGACTTCATCCATTAAAAAACAAAAACATTTTAAAGCTACTTTCTTTTGATTTTGTCCATAATTCTTTGAAATCTATTTTTTCTTTCAGAATGTTGTTGCCATGCAGCTAACCTTCTGGCCTAGGACAAAGATTTGATTGGCTAAGATCTGTTTTTCCTCCAGCAGACGGTTACGTCTGCTTACAGTGGCATTGTCCATTTGATGGCGGACATGTTGTAAATCCCCTAGAATCTCCAGGGTATCGGCCTGGAAGGATGGGAAGTAACTCTATCATTGTAGTCAGGGGGAGATAATCCACTTTCAGGCGAGTTTCTTTTATCGAGATCCACCAAAACTTCAACCATGTTTGATTTACATACCAATATGTATGTCTAGTCATAAATTAATTCAATCCTTACATTTGAAAATATTTGTTGTAGGTTAGTGGGAATTTGAAAGATAATATCATTGGATTGTAAATTTTGAAAATAGATACTGTCAAGAAACTCTTGTGTATTGTGTTAACAAAATTAATTAACATTATCAGAAGAGCAATCGCTATAATTGTAAAGGAACCATTTCAGTAGGAAATAGACATGCATGACTAACTGTACATGCACAAGTTGATATGCATGAGTTCGCAAGAGCATGTGTCAAAGTTAAATCCAGTCAGATTTAGTTAAATCCAGGCAACTCTAAAATCTAGTCAAATCCAGTCAAATCTAGTAAATTCCAGTCAAATCCAGTCAAATCCTTGTCATAGCAGATAGATCACATGCAAAGAACAGATTCTGATTTCTATGTTAGCAGAGCACATACAAACAATGACATCTAACATATATTATAGAAAATTCAGCTACACAGGTCTCCAGATGCAAACCATGCATTGTTAGCACCATACTTATTGTATATCGGGAAATACTTTCACGAGGCTCTCGAATCCACTATGAGACCATAGCGCGGTCGTAAGTGCGTGATCCCCATGTATTAGAGATGGCTACGAGAGTCTGTATGGTCTCGTAGTAGATATGAGAGCTTCGAGAACCGATACCCAGGTCTGTGTAATTGACGATCCTAGTACGGACAGCATACACTAATTTAATTTATGCATGAACTTCTCCGCGGAAAGAACTGTATAGTTAATGTTGAAGATCATGCCCAATTCTCAGAAACTCGATTTCAGCGTGCAGTTAGTTTACTAGGACAGATTGCTGCACACGGGCAAGCGACGCGGAATATCGAACAGTACATGGTTTGCATCCAGTTGATCCAGCAATGTCTGCTTTGTGTTGTACAGTTCCAGCCGAACCTGCGATAATTCCGATTCCAACGCTGCCTTTTCCTGCTGGGTCTCTGAAAGAACAAAAAGAATATGAAAACTTAGTCTACATTATGAAAATTTAGTATACATTATGAAAACGTAGTCAACATTAAGAAAACTTAAGTCTACATTATGACGATCGATGAGAAACAGAAATATAGGAAATATGTAAATCAGCCAGTCCCAAAGAGTACAATTTCAAGCTCAAGTGTAAATGTTATACATGTGAATAAAACATTGAGTTGAAAATATGCAAATTGGCCAGGCCCAAAGAGTTACCATTCATTTTAACTCAAACACAAGATTAAATCTTATACAGAGATTTGTGAACAAAACATTGAATTTAGCAAGAAATCATACTCAATAAAGTTTCATAATCTCGGGGCCTAATAAACCTTTCATAAAACTGGGTACAGGAGACAAAACTACGAAAAAGGAGCCTATCCGTGAATAAATCTTGTGTTCATTGGTGTATAAACTACCATACTTTAACCCTCTCCCAGCAATATGAATCAGCAAACTCCTCTATAGGGCATCTTTGTTTGCATATGCCGCAGGAAGAGGGTTAGTATTCAATACATATTATTCTATCCAAGCAATTTCTTCAAAACTAGTCATACAAACAAAATGTCAAGATATCCAGGTAAAATTTTGTTTAAATGTCAAGATATCCATGTGATATTGAAATTTCAAGATAATGTCCAGATAACAATGAAATGTCATGATAAAGTTCTGATAATATTGAAATGTTAAGATAAAGTCCAGATAACATTGAAATTAAATGTCAAGATAAAGTCCAGATAACATTGAAATGTCAAGTTAAGTCCAGATAGTATTGAAATGTCAAGATAAAGTCCAGATAATATTGAAATGTCAAGATAATATTGAAATGTCAAGATAAAGTCTTGATAATATTGAAATGTCAAGATAAATTTCAGACAACACTGAATGCTGCTTACTTTCTGCCATCTCTTCCCTCTGTCTGGCAATGGTGGAGTCTAAGACGGAGATCTTCTCCAGGTAGCCGTCGCGTTCATCGTGCAGACGGGCAACCTCTGTCTGGAGCTCTTCAAACTCCCCCTCCAGGTGGCGCTTTGCAGACTCCACCTGTGTTAACCAATGAGAAGCTACTGTAGCATTCCATGCTTTACACCAAGGTGAGCATATTGAATACAAGGAAACAGTTGTTAAACAAGTAGTATAAGGATGAGGAGAAAAATATGAAGAATAAAAGGAGGAAGAAAAAGAAAGATGAAGAATAAAAGGAGGAAGAAAAAGAAAGATGAAGAATAAAAGGAGGAAGAAAAAGAAAGATGAAGAAGAAAAGGAGAAAGAAAAGGAAGAGTAATTATTGCTGACCTTGTTCATCTTGGCCTGTAGCTCTTCCATCTCTCTCCCAAGGTCGTCCATGTCCACGGCCTCTGCTCCCGCTCGGTCGGCCTCCGGGAGGTTTGACGATCTGTGTCTCGCTCCGTCGCTGTCACGACCTGAACAGCCAAGACATTGACAGTACTAGGTGCTGGATTGTACTGAGACGTGAATTGCAGTTAAAATTATTTTTCCTGTAACGGAACTATGATGGTTCATTAGAATACTTAAAGTGCAGCAGGAATATTTCACCCATATGCGACGAAAGCTAATTTTAAAATAATACAATTTCATTACAATATTTTTTCAGTTTGTCTAGTTGTTCAGTTTCTTGAATAAATTAACTTTTATAAATGCTATTCACGATGTTCGCGCTATGCATTATTAATATCTTACCATCTGAAATCTGCTGTTCAAGCACGGTAATTTGATGTTTGTTTTCTGACAATTCCTGTTTGTGTCGTTTCTTCAGGGCGGCCATTTTGTCTGAATGAACATCCTGAAGGGAGACGGTCTCGTTCTGCTGATGTTCCCGGACCTCAAACAACTGCCGTTCCAACTCCTAGAAGTAGGAAGTACATCAACTACGATATCTTACAGTGATCCTGGTCTGGGATCGTGAGTGGCTAAGTAATATTATCAGCCAAAAGCGAAAGACTAACACTGCAAGAGTAAATTTTCCAACTTGTAGTTAGTGTAGCATTTATTACTACAGTAGACCTCGCTATAACGTACTCATTGAGACCGGCTTTTTTTGTCCGTTATATGCAAAGTTTGTTATACGCATATGCCATAATTAGCATTAGATGGGACCGGGACTTCAGATTGAGTCCGTTATAGGGCCAGGCGAGTGTCCGGTTTATCCGAGGCCGGTATATGCGAGGTCTATACCTTTGGAATTATATAATTCCATTTTGAAAACTCAAGACTGTAAAATTCCTAATTCCTTATACACAATGTGGCAAACTTTCAAATAAATTGTCTGTAGCACTTTTTCAAAAAGTAAACAAATATCTGTCGTTAGATCTTCTTTTACATTTATCAATGTTTATTTTCAAAATACCAAAATGTGATCAAGTTGGTTTTTTAAAATTCATTTTTGCAATGTTTTAAGGAATGTGTAAGTAGGACCTACAAGCGCAATTTCAGTTTTGGAAGTTCGGCTGTATTTACAGAATGCGCTCCAAAAGATATGTGGAGTTATAACCAGCCGAATGATTTACACACCCCAGTCTGGAAACCGTTCACCGATGGGTCTGTAAATCATTCACCCATAAAAACTCCAAGTGCCATTGTACAGACAACTTATCTTATCATGATCGCGCCAGAAAAGTAATTTTCACGAATATGCAACCGTACAGACACCACCTTCAAAGATAAGAGACAATCTAGTTAGAAAGGTTAAAAGGATATCATGTTGTTTTTAAGTTACATGAAATTCCATTTGAAAACAAAGCACAAACCTTATTTGCATCTCTGAGTTGTAGAATCTCTGTATTGTTGGCCTCGAACTGTTGCGTGATTCCGCCATCTTGGCTCTGAAAGATTTGAAATCATGAAGGTCAGCTTATTACGTAGAGGTCACAATACAAATATTCTTATCAATCAACTGGGCTTGGAACAATCGGCAAATATACCAAAATAAAATGTTCAGACATATCACTCTATAATAAAATAAAATATAATAAAATAGTGTGTAATTTAAGTACTGATTTGGCAATGTTGAGAATTTTAATAAAATTACTAAGAAGTAGGTGACCCAGGCAAACACGAGGACTATCAATTTCTATCTTCTCAATTCCTATCTATTTCATAATCTGATACATACAAAATAAAAAGTTGAGCTATTATGAAATTATGACAATCTGATCTACATTGAGAAATATTTATATGAATATAAAATACATTTGTGGATATCACTATCTGAAGTAAGAAACCAGAAAATACAATTAATAAAAATAAGTTAACAAAAGATAAAGAAAACTTAATTTTACCGCAATCCTATTGAAAAGAACCACGAGACATAACGGTATTATCAAAGATTATGACATTTTGCATACAACATGGCGAGACTGCTTATCTAATCTCGAAAACCTTAACGCATTTGACACAGTATTTGGACACACGTATTAATCCATTTCAGAAAGCCCACATCTATGTTGATAAAAACTACGTACACGATAATGACATTACTTCATAAAACCTTTCCAAAGAAACAATCCAAAGACGCCGTTTTTCTGAAGACGCACTAATGAGAATTAAACATGGCCGCCATTTTTTCAAATTATCCACATAGACGAAGCAGACGCAGAAACGAAACACACCTGACGCGACGATTACTGAGAATACATTTTGTCCATGAACACATCCTTCCTGAGAATTTACACATTCGCTGACGTCGAAGTCACAAAATGCACATGGTTCCAACATGGCGAGTCAGCAGATTTGCAGTATCGCAAATTTGGCTGTCGGTGCTGAACAGGTCGAGTCAGGCAGCGGTAGGTATGCCAACCGATCCCCACCAACCCTGCTCCTTTCTCCGAAGCCACGCCAACCTCAAACTGATAACCCCGCCTCAGTCACCGCACAATTCCTCCCAATCTTAGCAACGGGACATTTCGGCAAGATAAAACGAGGCTGTGTTTTCCATCAGGCCGAGCTTATCAACCAAACAGTTCCATACATGGATTAAGGCCTTTTATCTGGAGATAGGACCTATACTAAATCTGGGTTATTCAGAGAACATTGGATTTGTACTTGTAGGTCACCAGAATAAGAGATCCAAGAAAATAGGAAAAAAATATTGTTCCCATAATCCTAATCTAACCCAAAAAAAATGGTATAAAACCCAAAGGCAAAGGGTATATTTCAGTCAATTTAAAAGATTAAGAAAATAAAATTGGTTAATGTGATATTTGTTTTAATTAAATTTAATTATAATTATAATATTACTTAGTATTCCTTTTCACAATATTACAACATGCAAGCTATGTTAACATTTTAATGCAGAAATTCTGCCAAGGAACATGGTGAAAGAGAAATAAATTAAAACTTGTTGTATCCTGACAGATATCTAAAAATACATCATCAGTTGACAGACTTCCAAGATATAGTACATGTACTTATGAAAATAGTACAGATCGTGAAATCTCTTAGTAACTTGTGATATCATTTATAAAATCAATACTATTTTTATTGAAATCATGACAGTGGGAAAAAAACACAGCTGGCACCTTCTATGTCATAACAGATCTATACAGTACTCATTAAATTTCAATATTTAGTCGATTCACGAACACGACGAAAACTACTTCATTAGCCCTACAATACCCTGTGCTCTAATCGCAATAGGGCAAATACGTAATGTTCCAATGCATTATGAATGATTTCACACTCAAATGCGCAAGCGTGCTACGACGTGACAGCGAGGACGTGGAACTAATCCATCTCCTCGGTAAAACCGCACGCGTACGACCGAGCCGGTCATATGACTCTGTGTCGGCAAACACCATGCAGTTTACTGGTTTCCCGCGAGAGTTGATGGCAACTGTTTGTTCAGCAATGTTTTGCCTCAGAGCTCGCTATACACCTTAGGTAGGCTATGCCACATATACCCGCTTTCCACAACGTTACAAACAAACTCAGTGCAAGCAAACTGGGTTGAAGCTCCAGAGAAAACTAGATCAGTAGATGTCACATTCGCACCCTGCTTCCATGATATAATTTATATACGTATCCCAGCGATACGAACCTAATACAACCTTGTTCATCACTCTTACTTATTAGAATGTCTTTCAGCTAAAGCTATGGAAATGTACAGGTATTCATGAATTTAATTGAGACTTATTACCAACTTTGATGCTTACTGAATTATTAATAATGTATATGTAATTCATATTTAGATGTCTAAAATAAATACCTAAATATCTAAACATCTAATCATCTAAATAACAGTATTCATGATTTTAGTCAAGATTTAACTCATGAACTATTAGGAAGATCTTTAGTAAACAATTTTGATACCTAAAATATTATGAATAATTAATATGTAATATATTTAGTTGTCTAAATACATAAATATCTAATCATCTAAATAACAGTATTTATGATTTTAGTTGAGATTTAAATCATGAACTATCTGGAAGATCTTTAGTAAAAATACTTAGTTTAAAAAAAAAGTGATAATTTATAATATGTACATGTAATTACACGTGTAGTCTTCTGAATTCGAGAAAATCTAAATTACATACCTATCGATGCGCCATTTTAGGAAGTGTATTGAAAGACATGTGACACTACAAGCTAGCAGAAATAACACAGCCTTCTAGCCTGTGTCCTGTAGTTCATCCAACGCTCGTAAACCTGTTGCCTATACCAGAGTTTATGAACACCCTGGGAACTGGACATATGATGGCCTGTTTACATGGTAACTTCAGCAAGCCGGTATCACCGTGAAACTCGATAGTCCAAACACTGCGGCTACAGCTAAAATATTCATCTTAATGAAATGTATGACTTGATATGTGGTGCAGTTACCTTTTCCTGAAGCGTAGTCGAAAACAGGTGGAATTAAGCTCAATAGCAATGGGCCCTTATTATAGATTGATGAGAATACTAAGCTATGCAAATGTATATAAACTGATGAGAATCATCAGAATCATCATAAGAATCAGTTATGATAAAGTGGGGAGTTCTGAATAATACAACAAACAAAAAGTGCTGTTTTGTTTTTAATAATTTAAATTTCAGGATTAAAACCTGAAACAGTGAATAAGACCACAATTTTTTTATTTTTTTTTATTAAAAACATATTTTAATTCCAGATTCAAACCTGACATATTTACAAGAATCAGTTACGATAAAGTAGGGTGT
The DNA here is from genome assembly GCA_032361785.1 of Lepetodrilus galriftensis. Classification (NCBI taxonomy): domain Eukaryota; kingdom Metazoa; phylum Mollusca; class Gastropoda; order Lepetellida; family Lepetodrilidae; genus Lepetodrilus; species Lepetodrilus galriftensis. Next base: position 16,124 of record JAUTBZ010052219.1, read on the forward strand.
TCTAAATAATATAACCAAAAATAATAATTTCATTTTAGGATTCAAACCTGAAACAGTGAAAGTATTTTATACTAATTTTTTTTTTTTCAGGATTCAAACTGACGGATGATGCCAGCAGTCTAGCACTCACCAGCTGTGCCGCTATGGACTTCCAGTGTTGACACTCGGCCTGTAGTCTGCTGGTCTCCTGACTTAGACGGTTGATCTCACGCTGAAGTCGAATGTCGTCTCCGTAGTTCCAGTCGGAACCTTGGACGCCTTCTCCAAACTCTGCAACAACAAAAATTCCATACCATAAGTTTGTATCCTTGAAATCTCCATCAACAAGAATTCTGAATCTCAAAAATTAGCAACAATAAGAATTCCACATTGAAATTTGGTATCCTTGAAATTTTCCAACAACAAGAATTCTGCACCATATAGTTTGAATCCCCAAAATCAGCAACAACAAGAATTCCACACCATAAGTTGGTATCCCTGACATTTTCCAACAACAAGAATTCTACTCAGTAAGTTTGGTACACGCTATTCCTGAAGTCTCCCAACAACAAAAATTCCACACAGTAAATTTAGTACACACTATCAATGAAATCTTGAAACTAAAACTAAATCCTCTTAGTAGCTTTGGTATATTCTATCCCTGAAATCTGCTACAACGTAAGATCCACTCAGTAAGTTTGGGACATGCTATTCCTGAAATGTCCCAACTACCCGGTAAAAGAATTTCACACAGCAAATTTGTATTCCTGAAATATCACGACAAAAAGAATTTCACACAGCAAGTTTGTATTCCTGAAATCTCCCAACAACAAACAGAATCCACACAGAAATATTAGAACACACTATTCCTGAAATCTCCCAACTAAAAGAATTTCACACGGCAAGTTTGTATTCCTGAAATCTCCCAACAAAAATAATTTCACACGGCAAGTTTGTATTCCTGAAATCTCCCAACAACTAACAGAATCCACTCAGTAAGTTTAGTACATGGTTATCCACGAAGTCTGCAACAGCACAATATCCACAGTAAGCTTCATGCCAAACAACATGGCGCCAACTGATAGCAAGCCCTTCATTAATGAAGTCTTCATGATGAATAATTCCTCACAGTTACATCAGCTGACAGTGTACATGTACCACGATACAGACGTCTTCAAATTACACTTGTAAGCTATGTACAACAGTATCAAATAATAATAGTTCTGAAATTTTAACTCAATCTCTGTTGACAAGGCACAGCTACCATTATCCCGACATCTTCACATGACAAGCTGTGTACATCAATATTAATAATAATATTTCCAAATTTTAACCCTCTCCCTGTTGACAATGTGCAGGTATCATTATACAGATATTCTCACATTACAGTTGTAAGGTGTATGCGAACATTAAACAATACTTTAAAATGTTAACCCTCTCTTTCGACTACTAGCATAGACAGCCACATAAAATTACAGTTGTAGGCTGTGTGCAACAATATTAAATAACAGTTTAAAATGTAACCCTCTCCCTGTTGACAACGTACAGGTACCATCATCGATCATATACAGATAAATACAAGCTATGCAATACTATCAATACTAATAGTTCCAAATTTAACCCTCTTCGAAGCTTCCTGCAAACAATTACCATTATACAGACATCTTCACAGTAGCAACCTGTGTTCAACAATGTTAAATAATAATAATAATTTTAAATTTTAACCCTCTACATGCTGGTGTCAATCTCAGATGCCCTATAGGATTGATCTAGCAGGGAAATGGCAACATCAAATATTGCTGCAATTCTGAACACCTATGACAGCTGTCACCTTGCATTACACAATATCCTAGTAATTGAATCCATCTGAAATACAAATGTTTCGCCCCACCTACCACCCACTATCTCTAAATAAAAATGAATAAATGAATATATAAATACAAAATAATAATAAACATAAAGAAATAGAGAAATACAATATTGAAAATAAAATCATACAGACCAAAATCATGTCTAGAACTGCCATATGTTAGATCCAACTGACATGTCGAAACCGCTAGGGTGTGGCCTATCATCTATATATAATCATATAGTTCATCTACGGTTGGCCCAGACCGCAAGAGCAGGTCGCTATTCATGTACTGAACTGTAGGTACACGTACCCTCACAAACACACACACACACACA
>JAUTBZ010052330.1:0-18287 GCA_032361785.1 Lepetodrilus galriftensis
AATCACAGGGTCAAAGTCCACAAACCAGCTTTTAAATAAAGCCTGCGCCATGGATTCTAGCGTTTGATTCATTTGTCGGTTTAGCTCAATTTTATTAGTTAATTGTAGATAAATACCCGACAATTCATCTTGGGTTTTTCTCTCAGGAAGTTTTATTTCAAGATTTCTAACAGCATCTTTCGTAATTGTCTTTGTTACAGAACCATTTGCAAAGGTTTTAATATATTTTTCATTTATCTTTAAATATACATATAGATAAGTAGGATTGACTTTGCTCTGATCTACTCGCAATAAAAACAAATTCATAGCAAGTGAAACTGGCCCACCCAAGTCTGGCATAAAATAGCATGAACCTGCATTCGCTATTTTATTCATAATAATATCATTAGGATATACTTTTGATTTAGCTAAAAAATTATATGCATGCTCAGTAATAAACTTTAAAGATGTATCAAAATTATTTTGCTCAAAGTTAGTAGTTCTTATCATTATTGCGTAATCTGGAGCGTCTAATAACTCAACATTTTCTTTAAGTTTTTTATAAGCTCCATTGGCATGATAGTCGGTTAAAATCTCTAAAAGATCACCTAGCTTGTCCGAAATCTCATCAGAAATGGATTTTTTATCCTCGTCTGAAACCTCCTCATTGCCCTTAGACTCCGCGCCGCTGCCCTCTTCAGCTTCAACCTCTTTTTCAATGTCCTTTTCAGCGTCCCTGTCCAGCCCCTCGCTGCCGTCTTTGTCAAAGTCCTGCTTGTTCCCAAAACCATCCTGCTGCCATCCCTCCCCCTCTTGGTTCGCTTTTTGTGGGTTGTCTAACCCATTTGGGGTATTGTCATTAGCATTCTGACCATCAATAAAATATTCATCGCGCTCTAGCTGCTGACCTTCTTTTAACGATAAATAATCAATGCCGCGCTGCTCCTTAAGAGCCTTACAAGCCTCGTCCACGGCTTCACCCGAAGCCTTGCCCTGCCGCTCGCTTATATCTGCCTTGCGCTCATCAATCTGCCCTGTAGCATCCTTTAAAGCCGCCTCATAGTCTCCAAGACTGTCCCAAGCCTCCCCAAAACGTCCCTGCTTGGCAAAATAGGCAACATTACCCAAAACGCTTGAAGACGCTTCGCGCCCTTCCTTCTCAAGCCGCCCCCTGTCCTTGTAAAACTCTCGCCATTCAGGCTTGAATTGCTCTGAAACCTCCCCCTTTGCCGCCTTGATCGTATCCCCAAACTGCTTTTTAAGTTCCTTCTTGTCAAAAAACGCCATGCGCTCCTGCTTCTGGCGTTTTTTCAGGGCGGCATAACTTGGGTCATCTGCCTTTGGCTCTTCCTTAACCTCTGGTTCTTGCGCCCGTGCGTCCTTTAAAAAGTCCTCTTCCTGCTGGGCAACCTGCGCGTTATCCTGCACATAATCAGCTTTTTTATGGGCTTTGCGCATTTCCTTTGTGATGGCTTCGGGGTGGTTATGGGGTGTAAATTCACTTCCCATGCCATGTTCATAAGTAACAAGCCACCTATTGCCGTGTGCATGGGTGTGGCTGTCTGACATTGCCCTTCCCGTTTCAGGATGAACGCGGTTTATTATCAGGTGAATATGCTTATGCTCAGTTTCATCATGCCCCACAATCAGGCATTGATGGTCTTGCCATTTCATGTGTTTTAGAAAATTCTTCGCTGCGTTGATCTGATCTTCTTGTGTTGGGTTGTCCTTGCCATGCCAACCAAGCGAAAGCGTCTGTACGGACTTTGTGATACGGTTTTTATTATACGCTTGCCCTGCCTCCGCTTGAATACCCTCTTGCCCTGTCGCTGTACGGTACATCTCGTCTATAGCTGCATAAGCATTGTCTTGATTATTCAGATTCAGGGCGTGGGTAAACGCCACCCTCTCGCTGGTGGTCTTGTGCGGTTGCCCCTTCTCTGCCTTATCATGCAAATAATAGCTTGCCGCCCCTTTAAAACTCGCGCCTGTACTCTGAAACTTCACATTCATTTAGTCTCTACCATGCTCCCAATCTTGTTCATCATGGCGCGAACGTCTGTTATGGCACGGGTTAAATTCGGCGGTATTTCCATTGGAATTTCATTAAAACGGTGTGAAATCTGGTTCAGGTTCACACCAATTTTGCGAATATGGTTATACATTTCAGCGTCAAAGACTCTGCCCATTTTGGGTGTCTTCGCTGTTTTAGGCGGCGTAACCTCACCCCTGACACGCATAAAAATAGCTTCACGGGCAAAATCTGACTTATCCAGCCCTTCTTCTGCCGCCCTTTCAAGCAAATGAAGCTCCTCCTCTATTGTAAGCCGCAATCGTAAATGCTGTGACTTCACTTCCCCTATTGGCTTTGGCGGTCGTCCCATAATATTTCCCTCAAAATATGAATCTCACGCCCGAAAAATTGAGCGAATGCGTCCTTTCAAAATCGTCTTGAGGGTCGAAACCCTCGCAAGATAGCCCCTTGGGGCTAGTTTCCGTAATACGGGAACACATCTTGCTACCTTAAAATATACCATGAAACTAAAGCCAACATCAATCATTTTCAATAACGCCCCGAAATAATTACTTTAATTGCTAAGAAATACAGCCATAAAAACAAACAGAAAATAAAACTGCCTCGCTACGCTCGACACCCTCCCTTCCATTCGCTCCGCTCACATCTAAGCCATGCAAGAAACCAGCAACGCATAAAAAAATAGCTCTGCAATCTTGGTAAAATTAGAAAATAAGCCGTGCTACGCTCATGGGTTTTGGTCGCTCCGCCTGACGGCTGCGCTCATATGGGGACTAGCCCCCAAACCCCCAAGGTATTTATGGAACAATGAAAAGCAGGAGATTAGGTGCGCTGTGCTGGCATTGTGAGAGGATTATATGCTATAGTATAAGGGCAGAACAGCCAGAGGTGGCGATGTCTGCGAACGGTGAAAACCAGCCCTGCCATGCCTTCGGGTATGGTGGGGTATTTTTTTGTCTGCTCCCTATCCAATGGAGAAACGCCGAGAAAGTAAAAGCCCCGTGGGCTTAAGGAAAGGAAGGCTTTGCCGCCCTTTTCTGGTTACTTTCGCGGCGATCCCCTTTAGGGGGTCAAAATCTTTGATTTTGGGGGGTGATAGGGGCGTGGGGCAACTTCCGTGAGGCTAGTCTCGTGGAATTGCCCCACGCCCCGTCCTCGCAAAGCAGAACCCAGCCAAGCCCCTGTTGGGGCTGGCAAGTAGCGCAAACAAGAAAACCAGTGAATGACTAAAAGTCACGCACTGGCTTAAATATGGTCTAGCTGTCCCGTGTGGTGTAATAATCAATAAGGGCATATTCTATGCGGTCTAGGGCTTGCGCGTCCTCTTGCTCGCCATAAGTAGAACAATCAATTTCAGCCACTTCAACCAAGCCATACCCCTGCTCACGCCTTGCCTTGGCAAAACAAAGAGCCTGTTTTTCTTGCGCAAAATAATCAATGCGGCGGCGTGGTGACTCCGCATACATGACACGAAAAATAGAATAATAACGCGCATTGACCAAAGACTTGTACTTTTTGATAGCCTCCAAAGCATTCTCTGAACGGCTTTTATCCAAAAAGTTCTCTTGCTGCCCCTGTGCCTGTTTATTCAGCGCATGGGCTATATTTTGAGCCTGTTTAAGCCTTAACTCTAATTCTTTCAACATGACAAGTCCTCCTTTCTGAGATTTTAATTAATACGCCCAATATTGAACCTTAAACCCCATCTCAAGGGCTGCTTCAACACGCTTAAAACTTTCCACTATTTCAAAATAATCATGCGGTTCATAACAAGCCAACCTCTCCCCATAGTCAAAATCATCATCATCATAATCTCTATCTATTTTTAAAGCCCTTTTAATGCTGGTGATATTTTCTTTGGTTATGTCAAGACTCCATACGCACTCTTTGTCTGCTGGATTAAAATCAGCCATGACATCATTTAAGGCATAGTTCTTTCTGAAGACAAATATATCCAGCCCTTTTGCCCCATCGCGTGGTCCATACTTTTTGAAGATGGTAAATGATTGATCTAGTCCCATGATAAAACCTCTTTAACTGTGTGAAATAAGGGGGCTTGTCCCCCTCTTGCCCCTCAATTTTCCAATAAAGTTGCTCAACCCGTAAGGGCGGTCGGTGAAACTAAATCTTGTGGTCGTCATGGTCAGGCTGGAACGGGAAAGTATTAAAACGTGGCAACGCCCGTTTTTTACTTTAGCGTGGAGGTCTGAACCATGTAAGAGCGCATTATTTTGTTTCTCCTGCCGTTCACAAGCACTCATTTTCCCCCCGTTGGTCATTTACCAAGATAAACAGGAAGGCAGCTTGTGCTATGATCTACAGCAGCCAAAAACGATAAATAACAAAAGGGCAAAGCCCGTTATTTCTCGTTTTTTGCGGTCAAACTAAAATAGAAAATGAGTGCTTGTGAATTGGGCGGCTTTGTTGGAACTTTGAGGGGCAAGAAACCCCCTGCCTCTGGATAAAAAATGGGGGACAAAACGCCCCCCAAAATCTTAGTTTTCTTCTTGCAGGGCAATCCATTCTTTCGCGCCCTTTGCTGCAATAATCAGGTTATCAAGGTTCTTCCTGTCCATGCCCTTTGTGTACTCAAATGTTTTGCCCTCATCCTTGGTATAGGAGCGGCTAAACTGAACATCATAGGTCTTGAACGGCTTGCCATCATTGCCCTGGTATTCCTTGGCATAAATAGCCGCTGTTACTGCGCCAGACTGTGTTTTATGGGTTGGTTTGTTGTTGGTTTCTTGTGTCATGATCGTTCTCTTTCTTTAGTTTGAAGTGATTAGCAACATGCTAATCTGTTGTTTCAGCGCGAATGAAGGAAAGGGAAAAAATCAAAGGGTCACTTTGTGACGTGTCGAGGACAATTTTTCTAGGATTTTGGCAATCTATGATTGTCCCAAAAAGCCTTTAAAATACCCGCAAGCCCTTGATTTCTTCATCTTCCGAATTAAGCCATAAAAACCACATATTGGCTTAGGGGCTATCACGGCTCTAAAGGGGGGCTGGCTCATTCACAAAACCAACCCACACCCAAAGATTAAAAAATCAGCCTTTCGCAAGTTTCAGGTGATTGCCTGCCTGTGAGGCTTGGCTGTCATTGGCTGGGCGGCTTGCCTCTGGCTTTGCATTGGCTGCTGCTACCACCTTGGCGGCGGCAATATTACCAGCAAGGGCAGGACGACCCTTATAGTTGGTTTCATTGGCAAAAACCGTAAAAGCACCCTGCGAGTTATAAAACTGACCAATATGGGAGGTCTTACCGCCCTTCCATTCATTCAAACGCAATTCAGCAGGTTTTAACGTGCTTTTCTCATGAATAGCCGCTGGTCTGTCCTCTGGCTTCATACGGTTATCAGCGTTAAACGTGGCATTGTCTGTGGCGCGTAAATCGCCCCTGTACCAGTCCTTTTGACCAACTTCCTTGGCGGCATTGGCAAAAAGTGAACCTTTAAGCTCCGTGCCGTTTGGCAGGATAATAGTCCCCTGATATGAACCGTTGTTTTGGGCAACCAAGAAAAACTTGGATTTGTTGTCTGTACTCATAATATTTTCTCCTAAGATAGCGAAAAAATCAAAATCATTGCAAAATCGCAACAGCCCCAAAGTAAGGGCAATTCATGAAAGTAATTAGGTAAATTTAGCTTTTGGAAAACGCCTTTAAAGCACGTTTAAACAAACCACGGCGCGGCTCTGGTTTCATTGGCTCTGGCTTGGGCTTTTCAGTCGGCACAAAACCCTCTGGGCGGCTAAAAACAGGTGTCTGTCTGTAGCTGCTCATGGCTTCCATCTTCTGCGTGCTTTCTATTTGGCTAAAAAAGCCCCTCATTTCTGAAAACTGTTCACGAAAAAAAGCCCGTTCTTTCTCCGCACTGCCAAGATCAAAAATGATAAAACTAGCTGTATTCTTATAGCCAAATGATGCGGTCATCATCATTTTAGCCGCATAATTCAAGCGGCGTATGTCCTTATCATTGGTCATGACCCCTTGATTACTTCCTAAATAATGGGCGGTCTGCTCGCTTGCAAAAACATCAGCAGCCTTGATAAAATTCAGGGTTGAAAGATAAATATCGTTAATTTCGTCATAGTTCGCATTGATAAAAGCAACCTGCTTTTTATCCAGCTTCAAGGCTTCTGCCTCTGCCCGTTTAGCTTCTAAAGCTTGCTCTTTTGGGTCAATAACAGGCATAAACTGGGCGCGGTCTTTTTGTGCCACAAGGTAATAATACCCCTTTTTGCCTTCAAAAATATCCTCCCTAAAACTGTCTTTCAGCTCATCAAGAGCATAAAGACCTTCTTCTTGGGCTACCGTGTCAAAATGCAAAAGGTCATAACCGCTCGCCTCCACAAAATCCCTGCCAACCGTCAAATAAACGGTATCCTCATCAATGACACCATCCTGCTTTTGCAAAACAAATTCATGGAAATTCCCTTCCTTGGCATTCAGTTCCTCACCTCTTTTTTCGCGCTCTTCATAATAGGCGACCTCATCGGCGTGGTATTCGTTTTGCGCCCTGATATTCTCTTGCATGGCTTCATCTTCAAAGCTGGCGTGGTCTTGCTCATCCAAATAAGCCACATGCTCGCGCAATTGCGCCGCGCTCATCTGGCTGGTGTCCATATCCTGCGGCTCAATCGGATTAAAAAACTCTGCATCTGGATCAGTTCTCTGTTCCGTCTCCCTCATATGGTGGCGTTGCAAAGAAGCCCGCGCCAAAGAATAAACTTTACCATTATTATTATCAGAAATACCCATAACTAAACCTCTAAAAAAGCCATTGCAAAAGCGCAACAGCCCCTAAAATATGGGTAGTCCATGAAACTAATTAGGAAAAAAGGAAAACAAACGGGTGCAAGACCATGTGCATCTTCAATATGGCTCTTTTCCTGCCCAAAGCAGGGAAAAACCAGCCATCCCAAATAAGCCCCCAAAAGTCACGGGGCAACCTTTCTAAAATAGCCCCTTGCACTCTAAAAACCTGTCCTGCGCCGCAAGGCGCATTTTTTAAAACAGCTAAAATACCCCTGCCGTCAAGGCTGGGGTATTTTTCATAAAAGAGCATTTTTGACCACGGCAAAAATTCCATATCCCTCTGCAATTTTGCAGGCTGGGTGTTCTCGCTTCCCCTGGTCAAAACCTTGACCAAGGGAAAATTAAGCCAGCTTAATAGAAACGAGTTTCTAAAAAAGGCTCAATTGCTGGGCGTTGGCGGCATAATCTCGCCAAGCTGGTTTTTTAGCGGCTTCCTCAAGCGCAAAAAGGATAAAATCGCGCGGCTTTCCTGCAAATTGCTTTGTCCATTCGGGGTGAATAAACAAGGATTTGTAACCCGTTTCGCTTAATGGGTGGGGGCTGCCCTCTGGTTCAAGCGTGACAATTTCAAAATGTTCTATGTCGGCACTGCTAAAAGGTCGGGGACTATAGCGAACTTCAAGGCTCAATCCCTCAAATTCAACCTTGAATTTCTGCTTTTGTAAGGTTTCTAAAGTCATGATTTAAGCCACCATTTCAAAAAGGGACGTTTGGGCAGGTTTTCGCGCTTCCCTGCTCTCTAAAAAGTCCACGCAAGCAATTTCAGTTTGCGGCACCTTTTGTTTCCAATTTTCGTTAAAATAAGCCGTATCAATGCCGCACCCTGCCGCAAGTCTTATCTTGGTTTGCTCAAAAAATTTGGTGTGTTCACGGTTGGGCGTGTGTCTGTGGCACTGCCTGTTTGAATAATCAAACGGCGCGGACTGCTGGGGAATAATAAAAGCCCCATAGTCTCCAAGGTCGGCGGCTAAATCTATAAGCTTATATTCAAACTTTGAACCAGTATAACGCGGCGGCTTGCTGTAGGTTTTAACATTGCTAAAAGGTGGGTTTGAAATAACGCTGTCAAAATGCCCAAGGGTCGAATAATCAAAATCAAAAACGTCTGCACATATCCAAGTTGCTTCAGGCAAAAGCTTTTTGCCAATCTCCACAAAACGGGGGCAACGCTCAATGCAAACAATCTCACGCTTGGGCATGTCATAGCGATACCATCCAAAATGATAAGCATAATAGGACAAAACCCCAATACCTGCGCAAAGGTCAAGAATCCGCTCCCCGTCAACCTCAATTCTAAAATCTTGCGCCATTTCTGGGGGCGTAAAAAATGCCCCTGCAAAGGTTTGGTCAACCGCTTGCCCCTCGTGCCAGTGCTTAAAAATAAACTCCGCTTCTTCATGGTTTAGATTATCCTTTAAAAGTAGTTCCTCCGCTTGGCGGTGCATTTTTGATTGTGCTTTGGTTAATTTGGTCATGATAAAAATTCCTTAAAAAAGAGGGTTTAGGCGGCGGCTTGTAGGGGTTTGAATTGGCATTTTTCGGCGATCCGCTCCGCGTTATATCTCGCGTTTCGCGTGTCCTTGCGTTGCCATGCTTCAGCCCTTGGCGACCATTTCCACGCGCTGCCCTTTAGGGCGGCTCTGGTCTCTTCGTCTGGCTTGTCTTCAAACATAAAGCGCAAACGCTCCGCGCCATAAGCTGCCACCAACTCCACGCCCTCAAAACGGGCTAAAATTTCATCTTCTCGGTTGGCTTTGGCATCAAGGGCGGTTTCTGTAAGTTTCGCGGCTTCTTCCTGCTTCCATATGCTGTGACGGGGCGTAAAAATTGCCTTTTTAAAATCGCTTTGCTGAATGCGAATAAGCGTTAAAGCCTTTTTGACAAGATCCCCTTTGCCGTTCTGCGCAAGTGTTTTTATACGGTTGGCAAGATTTGAAACAAAAAGGGCGCGGTCATATCCTGCAAGCTCTCCCGTGTCCAGTTGGTGAATGGTGGTGATACTCTCCAAGGTTCTTTTTTTGAGGTGTTGCCATTCTTCGGCGGCTATTTCTTCGGGTGTCCGTGCGGCTAAAATATTGCGCCTCATGGCGGCGGTTGCCCTGTCGTGCCAGCTCATAAAATCCTTTAGGCGGTCGTCTGTGATACGGTTGTTTTTCTGGTTGCGCCTGACTGGAAAATTTGCGGGTCCTGTAATCATGGAAGACATGCAACGGCTATGAGCGGCAAGATATGCCCCATAGTGCTTTTTATAACCTCCAAAATAACGCGCCATTTCATCCATTAAAACCTGCTTTTGCGCTTCGCTTTTTGCAATTGTTAAAAGGCTGCTTTCTGTTGCCCTATAGTCGGCTTCAAAGCTTGCGCGGTCGCTTGCTATCCGTTTTTCTGGTGAAAAACTTGTGCCGTTGTAAGCGTGGTTATATTCACTAAAAGCATTTATAAAGTTCATGATTTGTTCTTTTCTGAGGGCATAGAAGCCCCCTGTTGAGATATAAAAAAAGGTTGTTTTGGATAGAATTAAGGGTTTTAAGCAATGGCGCGGCGTGGTGCTGCAAGTCCTGAACGCTTGGGCTTTTTTCCCTGCCCTGACTTGAATTTTTCGCTGCCATATTTGGCGGCTAAATCGTCAAGGCTGCCCCCTGAATATTTGCGGCTTTTCCAGTCTTTCGGCTTGTAAAACCACATTTTGCGTTTTGAATGCCAGCGGCAAGAAAGCTCTTTTAACGCTTCTTTGTTTTCCTTGGTCTTGCCAGCAATCCAAAGCCAGCAGCCAATCAAATCAACTTCCAAGCCCTCAAGCGTTAAAAGTTCATTCAGCTTGTCCATGATCTCCGTTTCAACATCGGAATCATATTTGTATTTATGCCCGTCTGTCTCCACACCATCGCAATTTTGCAAAGCTTCATGATATTGATTGTTTAAATCTTTCATGATTTCAGCGTCACCGCCTAAATCGGGGTGATGCTGCATGGCAAGCTTTTTATAAGCTTTCTTGATCTCTTCAACATTTGCACAATCGGCAAAAAAACGGTTATCATTCATAACTAAAACCCTCTAAAGTTTGGTGTTGCGTTGTTCTCTGTTTCAATATAATTATTATACGCGGAAAACCGCGCAAAAACAAGTATAAAACGCGGAAAACCGCATATTTTTAACAAAAAAAGGGGGGCATATGGAAACACCTAAGCCATTGATAACAGGCGAAAAAGTTAAAGAAATACTCAAAAACTCAGGCTTAAAAACCTCTGATTTACAAGCACTTGAAAATGTAAAAATTAGGCAAGCTCAAATTCGCGCAAAAGATGGCATGAATGGGCTTGCTGCCGTCTGTCTTTTGCTGCTGGAAAAACACCCTGAATTGCTGCCCGAAATATGGGAATTATCAGGACATCCTGAAAAAGCGCAAAAAGACACAAAAGACTAGACAAAATCCTTATTTTATGCTAGGTCTGGGGGCAATATTAGGCTATTTTTACACCGCCCCCAAAAGCTCCCACGGCTAAAATACTATTTTCTACAATAGCGTTTAAAAGCATTTTAAGCACCCGTGAGCATCCCTAAAAACATTTTACTCAACATTCTACCAAATCAGACAAAAAACGCCTGTGCATTCATTATACAGCCTCCTGTGATGTTTTTAACCTGACCTCTTCCCCTCTATCTGCAAAAAACAAGGTTAATAATTCTAGGCGCGATCTTCCAGCCAATCACTACCCCCTTGCCGAGACAAAAAAATCTATCCAAGCAAAACCAAACTAAGAGATTTTAGGGTGTCGCTTGCGGCTTGCCACTTGTTGCGCCACGCTCCAAATTTTCAGTAGCTCTCAAAAATCCCCGTGCTTCCCAAAGTTACACCCCTCCCCCTCGCGGCTTGGGGGTTCACTTTGGGGAGTTGAGGGGATTTTCCCTGCTGCTTTTCAATGAACATCGTTTTGAGGATCAAAAAAGTTTGTGAGCAAAGCGAACTCAATTTTCTGGGCTGTAGCGAAGCGCAAGCCCCAAACCAAAAAAGGAAACGCTTTGCGTTTTCCGCATTGGTCGCTTTTGCGACCACCTCCGCGTTAGGGATGAAAGCCCGAAGGGTGGATACGAAGAATCCATTTACGCCAGCCTGTCCCCAAAATTGGGGAACGTCCAAATCTGGCAATTTTGGAGAAATAAAGAACTTAAGAAATAAAGAATATAGATATAATAAGGGGACAAACCATGAATATCACCTCTTTATTTAATAAAATCAAAATCTTACGCGATTTTAAAAGGTGATGTGGAGTACAAGAAAAGGTGACGTGGAGTACAAGAAAAGGTGACGTGGAGTACAAGAAAAGGTGACGTGGAGTACAAGAAAAGGTGATGTGGAGTACAAGAAAACACCCAAAAGGTGATGTGGAGTACAAGAAAAGGTGATGTGGAGTACAAAACCATAAAACACTCAAAATCTCTTAAAACTTCAATATAAACTACTGATAAATATAGATAAATAACAAAAGGTGATGTGGAGTACAAGAAAAAGGTGATGTGGAGTACATAACCAATAATTGTCTCTATATTCAGCTCTTTTAAGCTAAATATGACCATATATGATGTATCATAAAAGGTAAATCACAGCATATTTTCTAACAAAGGTGATGTGGAGTACAAAAGAAATTACGCGGCATTCGAGATAAGATCAACCACAAGTTTTCTTTGTTTTCCTGCTCCTTTGACAGAAATATTCCAACGAAAAAAAGGCTCTTTTTCATAGGGCTTTAGAGCATTATTAAAGTTTCTGGCAAAATATTTAGGCTCAATATCAGTTCCCATACGATGATAAAGCTCATCATAATACATCTCAAAACTGTCATGGCTGCCCTTCAGCCTACATATTCTGTATAGCACCCTGAGCATTGGACTTTTAAGCCTAATAAAATCTGCATCCAGTTTTAAAATGGCAGGATTGGCAGTATTGACAATGCCGCTCCTGATCCAAGCAGGAATACCCATTTTAACCTTGCTTATTTTCCCTGTCCTTGTGCTTTCTGTCATTTCCCAGCCATCTATCAGGTTAAAAACACCATAGCGGCGATGGTTGGCTGTGCTACGTGAAACAGATATTTTTGTATTGGAAAGCCTGTTAAGCCTTCCCATGATACTATCAACCTGTTTGCCGCCCTTCTTGGTATGAGTAAAGGTCAAAATATCATCAATATAGGGTTCAAAATAATTGCCTACGGGTTCTGGCTCTTTCGGTTTTTTGCCAGCCTCCAGCTCTTGCCTATAAATATCCATACTCTTTCGATAATTATTAGCATCCATAGCCAAACATCCCTGCAACATCAGCAAAACGTCATAATCGGTTGCCGTTGGCAGTCCATGATTTATCCCATTTTCATCATCAAGAGCTGTTATTGTAATATTCAAACCGCTTATATCTTTGTAACTAATCTTTGTCCTCTTTTCCTTGGTCGGGTTTATCGTAAAGGTGGCAACTTCCATAAGGTGAATATCATCACGCAAGGAAACTTCCACAATATCAGGAATAAAAATACTCCCCTGCCCAGCTTCTGGCAAAGCCTTCTTTAATGACTTTTTGGTAGTCTTTATATCAGGATCACAAATATAATGGACACGAACCCCCATGCCCAAAACATTCTCTGCTATTGAGGCAATCTGATTATCAAACTTTTCCTGCACATATTTTCGGGAAAAGTCTTTGCCAAAGGCAAGCGTCAATTCCTTGTGTCCCTCAACAACGCCAAAACGGCAATCCATATCCGAAAACCAGCTCACATAGGCATTATTTTCGATCCCCTTTTTCAGAGCAAACTTAAAATCTTTCAATGTTCCTGTTTTCATACCCTCTCCCCCTATTTTGCAATACGACTTTTACCATATTTTTCAAACAGTAAATTTGTTGCCTCTATAAGAATGTCCTGCTGTGTCATGTGCTGCTCGGCACACAAGACTTTGAGCTGCACCTTTGCCACATCCTCCATATAAAAAATAACGGTCGTCTTGCCTTCACGGGTTTTTGCTAAGGTAGTCTTTTTCTTTTTAACAACCTTTGGGATGTTTGTATCTTCATCCTGTGCCAGCGCATCACTCAAACTCTTGCCCATTATCAATCACTCCAAAAAGGGTTAGGCTACTGCATCTGTAATTATGCAATCAACATTGATCGTAATATTGTAATCAACATTACATATGTCTGTAAAGAGCTGTTTTAGTTCTTCCCCAGCGCGACTTGATGGGGCGTATTCAGCCACAGCCTGAAAAGCCCGTGTTGCATATTCAAGATCATCTGAACGGGTTATTTCTGTCTTCAAGATAGGCAGCCCTAAACGCTCCGCAGCTTCAAGAGCATCTGCCCTCTTCTTGATATGATGGCAGTAGGGCATTTTATTCATAATGATATGGGCTGGCACTTTTACCATCTCTGCAAATGCAATCGTAGCGCGCGCCGCCTTGTGACTGTAATATTCATTTGTGATGGGGATCAGAACAAGATCGGCAACCTTGATAGCTTCCAGTGCATCCTCATCTGAACGCGGCGGCGTATCAATCAAAATAAGGTCTGCTCCTGCCCTTTTTACAATCCCTATTTTTCGCTCAAGTTCAAAGCGTAAAACAGCCCTTGCCGTCACATCATGTCTCTTGCTGTCCCTAAACCAATCCGCAAGAGAATGTTGGGGATCAAGATCAAAAACAGCAACTTCCAGACCTGCTTGCGCCGCCATAATGGCAAGGTTTTTTGTGAGTGTGGTTTTTCCAACACCCCCCTTTTGCGCGGCAATCGCCCAAACGGAACACGGATTTTCAGGATTCATGTGACTTTCTCCAAAAATTGCAAGACAGTGAAGCCTGACACAAACAAACAAAAAGGCAAGTAAATATAAACTGTAATCAACATTGCAAACAATATTGAAATCTTGATTGCATCAAACATCCCATGAACACGTACAAGCCTAAAAACATATTTTCATTTTTTTAAGCAAATAATACAAATGCTTACTTTCATGATTACCTGCAAACAAGAAAACATATTAAATTGTTTACTAGCAATTTTAATAAACATATTTACCAACAAAAAGCCTAAAAACATAAATGCTAGCATTTATGTTTTTAGTTTATTCATGCTTGCTAAAAAAACAGCTTCTATCAGTAACAATATATTCAGTTCTGTGTTATAAACTATGAAAGACAGTCAAAAAGGGCATATAAAGAAGATAAAAAGGGCAACGGGGATTATGGATAAATTGTTGAGTGGAATAGCAATACTGGTTGTGCTTGTTCTAGTCGGCGTATCCGCCTTTATGAATTACGAGTATTTCATTCGCTGGGGCAACACCCCAAGCAGTAAGATTGTCCTTGGTGTCCTGACTGTTTGCATTGATATTCTCAAATCCCTAACACTGGTCTTTATTGTTTGGGCTTGGCGCAATAAAAACTATACCTATGTCGCCTTTGCTTCTATTTTCTTCCCATTCTTTATCTTGGCTTCTGTTGCCTCTGGCATGGGCTTCCTTGCCACCAACAAAGATAATATCGCCACACAACAAACCACAATATCAGATAAGCTGAAGGAAGCAAAAGCAGAAATAAAGCGTCAACGCGCCAAACTAGCAGAACAGCCCAAGGCAAGGGCAGGGGGCATCATAGGGCAAAACCTGAATACAGCCATGCTGCACAAAAGGTTTACCTCATCCAAACAATGCACAGAAGCTACAGCCGCAAAATCCATCTCTTTTTGCAGAACATATTTCAAGCTGAAAGCAGAGCAGGAAACAGCAAGAGCAAGAGCCGTCATAGAGACCAAAATAGCTACCCTTGTTGCCAGCAAGGAAGCACTCCTGACCCAAGGAGCAAATCGAAAAATTGACCCACAGGCAGACCTGATAGCCTCTATTACAGGGCAGAACCTTGATACCGTGCAAAAATCTATCAACTTCTTTATTTCGGCTCTGCTTGAAATGGCAACAGCCTTCGGTCTGTTTCTGGCAACAGGGCATGGCGGTGCTACAAAAACAGCCAAAAAGAAAAAACGCACAAAAACAATCTCCAGAAAAGCTATTTTGAAAGAAATACCACAGACAACAGCAACCAAACCACAAACCGTACCACTTCAAGCGGCTAATAACGAAAACACTCACTCACCAATGGCAGCCTTGCTACAGCAAGACTTGCGCATTGTCGCAAGCTAAAGGGGCTTAAAAAATGTCTTATGTATTAGGCTTTGGCGGTCAAAAAGGCGGCACAGGCAAAACTATACTGGCAACAACAGCCGCCGTACAGGCGGCTAAATCTGGTCTGAAAGTCATTCTTTATGACCTTGACCACACCCAACAAAGCTCCGCGATGTGGTCACAGCGGCGCAAGGATGGTGGTCACACGCCCAATATAGAAATCACAACAACATCACGGAGTGATATTCCTTCAGCCCTCAATGGCGAGGATATTTCTATTCTGGACTTGCCAGGATTTGCAGATGCCAAGACCGCTAGCGTAGCAAGGCATTGTCACCTCTTTGTTCTGCCAACTGGCACGAGCCTGACTGACCTTGACACAACCATACTGGTTGCCCATGAACTTCAACAGCATGGCATAGAGCATAACAAGCTCTATTTTGCCCTGACCAAAGCCCCTGACGAAGCAAGCGCAAAAAAGGCGCGAGAATACATCCACAAGGCAGGATATAACACCATAAAAAGTTATTCACGCTTTGCCAAATCAGTAGAACAAGGTCTGAATCAAGGTCTTGCCCTGACAGAAATAAGCAGCCCTAAACTACGAGAGGAAGCGGTTGAAATGTTTAACTCAATCGCCCATGAACTGACTCGCGAACGTACCATCGTCCAAACCCATACCCCTGACCAACAACCTGAACATGAAAAAAAAATTGAGCGCAAACGGGGACATAAAAGATGAGCGATATAGCAAATGGCTTTGATGCTTTCCATAACCGCACCCCTCCTAAACCAGAACAAACATTAGGAGCGACAGGAACACCAAAAGCCCAAAAACCCAAGACAACACGCATCTCACAAGTGCAACTTCGCTGTAGCCCTGAAATAAGACGTGCCATAAAAAAGGCGGCGGCAGACCATGACACATCCATGAGCCGCTTTCTTGAAAACTGTTTTTTAGCACATGAAAAAAAACTACCAAAAACAGACACAATCACAGTGCCAGCCGCAGTACCAAAACCATCCTTCAAGCCTGATCCAAGAGACAAGGCGGCAGGACTGGAAATCCTCCTTGAACTCTGGGGGGACGAAACCACCAAACAGGGGTTTGAGAAGATAGCCGAACATGAGAATACGACAGCTTCCCAAATTGTCCGTGCCATCCTGATTGAGAAGCTACAGGAATATCAAAAAAATGGCATTGATATAGGCTTTCAGGTCAAGGGAAGATAATGCAAAGACCATTGCGTGAATACGTCCTGCAAGGACTTATTGTGGGGCAGGGACTTATGGAACATATCAATGATGAAATAGACCCCCAATTTCACATTATGACCCCTCATGGCAATTACTGGTTGGCTGTGACTCTGCCGCCAAGCCTAAAAGAGCGGCAAAACATCTTTAGTCTCATAAGTGACTATATGGCGATGATCTCCGCAACAGCCTTTATCAAGACGGCTCAAACTAAAACCCCTGATGCTATGGCAACCATTGGGGTCAAACATAACCCTATCATGAAGGGTGGTCGTGAGATATTTGGACTCTATGCCTCAATAAACCATAATCCCCTGACCTTTGAGCAGCCTGATATAATCCCCCTTGACTATATCAGCAATGATATAACCTCAATCCTTCCCGTTGGTTCAAGAAACCTCACAGAGAAACGGATAAAAGAAGTTGATTTCTGGTTTGGTAAAAACGGGCATTACCGCGCCGTCCCCTACCAAGAAATTTTAGATAAGCTCAAAACACAGCAACAACCAAAAAATGGGGACTAGCCCCCAACCCCCCAAGGTATTTACAGAACAATGAAAAGCAATCTTAGCGGCTGTAAAAACCTTTTGAAAACCTAAAATATTCCTTGGCTTTTCCGCTCTTGATCATAAGGCGGTTAATCTCCTTGCCATTGCGCAAAAAGCATCTGGCAACGATACGTTCATATTTGTCTGTATCCTTCAATCTGCAAGTGATGGTCTTTCCCATGGCAAGGGCAGTAAGCAGGGCTGTGGCTGCGCTGCCGCCCTCTTGATTATACTCTGGCGCGTCAACGCCCCATAACCGTACCTGCGCCCTGTAACCTTGTAAATACAGGCTATCACCATCAACAACGCGGACAACCCGTGCGCTAAAGGGCAGGGGCTTCTTGGCGGCACCAAAAGAGGGAAGCAACAGCCCAATAGCTGCGCAAACAAGCAAAAACAACAAGAGCCATAACCAAGTAGCCATAGCCCACTATAGCAGAAAAATAACCCCAAATTACACAGCTTTACTTTCATGATCTCCTGCTAAAATCAAGGCATAGATATTTGAAAGGAAACATTATCATGACCATGCAAACATACAAAAACACCAGCCAGCCTTTGCGCAATGAAATCACCAGTTTGATTGATCTTGTCACAGAAAACAGCCAGCCTGACCACACCTTGTTTGATGCCCAAATCATCAGCTCCCTACAAGACCTGAAAAAACGGGTGGCTAAACTTGAAGACACGATCAGAGACTAAACCCATGCTTCAAATACAGCAAGCAAAGCTTGAAAATCTCAATTATAAGGTGCTGTCACTCATTGCTGCCCTGACCATCCAAACCCAAAAAAACACGCAAGCCATCACAGGCGCGGCTTCTCAAAAAACTGCTGGAACTAGAAAACAGCATGAGCCAAAATTTGCCTAAAGAGATAACTTAGGGTTCACCTGACCGCCCATAATAATAGGCATTGACGGATAAACAGAAGCAAAGCGGCAATACCCATCACACCATGATAAAGCATCGGCAGAAAGCCAGCCTATCAGCTCCTTTATCTCCTCATGTAAACGATAAAGATCAAGCTGAATAACAGACTCATGATGAGCAATCCTATTTCTCAATTTTTTTATATCTCTTGCCCGTCCTGCCACCTGCTTGCGTTGCAAAGGTATATTTCTGTCAAAAACAGGTCGTAAATCACGCCCCCAAAGATGGTTATTTCCTTTATCAAAAAGAGCCGTCCAGAATCCAAAGGTTAGTTCTGCAACAACCTGACCATCTGTTGCCTGATTTTTAAACTTCCTGTTTGCGTCCTCTACCTTTTTTTGCCAGTAGGGATTTTTTATGACATGAGGCAAATTAAACCAACCTGCACCATGCTGCGATACCATGCGTTCATGAACACCGTTACGCAATGTAATTTCCAAAACATGCAAAGATGTATAAAAGGATTCAGACAAAGCAAGATTCAAGGCATAAAGCGCATAGGCTCGGTCACGATCACCACCAACCCACGTCTTATATTTACCCAACCGCTCTGCTGAAAATTCTT
>JAUTBZ010052441.1:0-18287 GCA_032361785.1 Lepetodrilus galriftensis
TGATCAGATGGTAGGTCATATACTCATTGCAATATGCTTTCCCTTGGCACCTGTCAGTCACTGCACGCGCACGCGCAATAGACCCACCTGGCTGGGTTGTGTGGTACTAATCATTCAAGTGGATGACCCATATCTCATATACATCAATAGATTACATCAACCTTTTACTTTCATGTCATTTGTTGGAACACATAAAACTTCACCAAAGAACTGCACCGGGTCACTTCAAAATTAACTTGATTATTCGGAATTTCAGAACGAATGAGGTGTTTATGGGGTTTGCTGTTAAAAGTTCTCTCTCATATGACTGACAGGTGAGGTTGCAAGCAAATTGTGTTTATTGCTAAGTGATATATTATATCTAATAAAGTAATGAGCGGAAGTGAGAGGAGGGGTTATATACACGTGGATAGAACAGGGTCAGAATACTAGCAGTTGTAAATGTTCCTATAACGTACTATATAGTATCATCATAATCTCCTGGAAATCTTGTAATGCAGATCTCGTCATCTCGTATTCAGTGTTAATGTTTTGAAGAGAAGTGTAATACTTGTTCTCATATACTACTCAAAATTTGCTAGGGATCACTGTTAAGGGTGGTATTTTATTTTTCGGCATGGGTATCACACAACAACTAAAAATGGTATGTATTCGCCGATAGGTTTATTTCATGAATTTCATTGGTGTATACCAAAGGTGAATATCATGTATTTATAAGCATTTACTCAAGTTAGAACCCTAATAATACATTTTACTTGTATTACTATTGTCACTAAAATGAAACTCCAACAAATTAAGAATTTGTAACCATCGACTATCCAATTGAAATAGGTCTCTGGCATAATAATGAAAACAGAAATATGTAACTTGTGCTTTAATTATGCTAATTGTGTACGTAGTGTCTATATAGACTAGTACTAGTTTTATTCACAACATACCTTTGTATTGCATATTGCATTAATAATCGTGCATTTAGGTATTTATCATTTGTACCATTTCTTATGTGCATTCCATAAGAATATTTCCATAACCTTTTCACATTTTATATGGTTATTCTTTGGGACTGAATACGATGTTAGTGTATAGGTGTTAGACATACAGGTATGTGTGTTGGTATACTAGTATAAGATAGGACTGAATGTACGTAACCGTCGAAAGAATGCACTTACGATATTACAACATTAAACTGATATAAATATACGAAACCTGATACGATACAATATATAGTGTTCACTGACGTAGCATGGATTTGCCCATTTATTTATCAAAATAGACTAATGCTCGCTAAATATTTAATTGGTTTAACATTTGAAATATACTTGATACGATATTTATTCCTCGTGATTATAACAATCGTGGATGACAAATCTCCACTTGCTCTGCTTTACTGGGAGACATCAATGAGCACAGTTCACTGACGATGACGGAAACTATACCGATTGAAAAGATTAATATTTGTCTCAACTCTAGCCGCTTCTACCATAAATCATCGTTATGAGTATAAAATATCAGCGTCGTTTGCGATCACTGTATAATGATAGCGGTATCCGGGGCTAATAATGCAGAATTGTGTGTTTGCTAAGGCGTTTGAAGTGATTCGTGTAAACAGCTGTCGGCTGAAATAGTGAATTAACAGGAAATTACTATAAATAGTGATCCATACAATGTACATTTCTATACCCCGAAATATAAAACTAAAACTAAATTACGTAATTTCATCATATCCTTATATAATCATACTAACCATTATAGAATCGCACTAATTTAAATTAATGTTAGTAAATGTCCTCGCATGCAATTCACATTATTAGCACCCTTTAATTATTAGGTTTATAGTGGGTTTTTCCTAAAGGACATACAGTACAGGTATTGGTGCACGCACGCACTAGGAAATAGCCGGTGTTGTCATTACTTCCATCACGATTGCCTGTCAACGACAAAGTATACGTCAATCATCAGTTGACATTGATTGAAGGACACCTGCCAGTCAAAGAAGGAACCAGACCCGGTGCAGTACATGGTGGATCTGGTACCGGTTCCTTATACTCCATGAGGAAAGACGGTCGTAAAAATTAAGCCACGAATTATCAACCTGGCTGTGTTATCTGGCTCAGAATTAGCCTGTAATTATCCTCTGTGTTGTAGCAAGGCTGCACTGTACTGTACGCGTAGCTTCTACCACTACCAGAGGAAAGCCATGCATCCGGTGGGTTGACCGGTCGGGTTATACTTCCTACACATGCCCTTCCCCCAGCATGTAACCGCAGTTGTCGTATACTCATTCACTGTCACATACCAAGGACCAAACACATCTTAAGGCATACACGGTGTAATGTATTACATGGGCAATTGTTTCTGCAGTACTTGTGTACGAGTGTTTATAGATTTCGTTCATCGACGCGGGCTGATTCAGCGTGCTATTGTATTCTAGACGAGAGAACGCCAGCCCAGACATCTGGAGTAAGCGCTCGCTTCAATAACGAGGAGAGATCGAGGAGAGAGGAATACTGGAAAGGAAGGGGGGTCAACATCAAGAGGTCACTGAAATGAAAATGAACGCTTCACTCGCCGGAATATGGATATATGTGTTAATGTCACTTCGAGCTCTAGGTAAGTGTGTACAGATTTTTATATTTTTAATCCACGAAAACTGGAATACTCCGCGTACAGTTGTGATCAGTTCGCCGAGTCTTACGATCGAGCAACCGGCTGTTTTTTCCATTCATAGTTATAGTATTCGCCATGTGTTTAGGGAATTTAACGGGTCGTGTTTACATCTCTTTCAGTTCGGAAATATTACTTCTAACAGGAATTAACGCAGTTGTGAGTCTATTAAACGGTTACGCTGTAGTGATTTCATCACCAACAGTCAAATTGGCGGTATTTCCCAGTCATAAACTGACTATTTTCTTATCTCAAAACCTTCCACCCCTTTGTAATGACTAACAAAGGCGCCGGAGTCTGATTATTCCTCGGGGGATGTTATTTACACACATGTTTATGCTTACAACGATGGGCTGGTCGGTGTGAAATGTACAAGCCTTGTTAATGTCGGATGTCAATTTCTGATTCCCCGTGTACATTTCAATCGGTCATTCAAGCCAGACATGCTTTCCAGCGGTGTTCACAGTACGAACGGCCGCTGCCACAGATGATACTTATATAATACAGATTGACCGAGAATAGGAAATAGGGCCGATTTTCGGCGGGGGGTCTTGGATCGGGGGATACGGTGGAAGCGGACCCAATGGATCGTGACGTCGTGGTCTGATGATGTCCGATGACGTCACCGATTACTCATGTTTACCTGGGACATTATTATCGATTACATATCTGCGCTGCTACGGTTCCGTGTCCATGTTTATTATCGATCCACGATGAGAGTCGGAACTACACGACTCATTCCAAAACTTGTTGTGACACATTCTGACTTTAATTTATAATGAGTTGCCAATAGATGTCATCGTATATATATTTTTTTAATTCATGTGGGTATATGTTACTCATGCGTGATGGCTATAGCCTGTTTCTGATATGTATACTCCCTACTTCCGAAGATAATTAATAACAGGGACCTACCAAAGCTTAGTTCCAGCCTGTCTGTTTTAAAGGTACATCTTCCCTTTCAACTCCCAGCTGCTCGTCGAGGTTGCACGGTGTTCCCTTTCGTGTTTCATTAATATGTCAAATGAAATTCCCACAGATTGTTGCTCACGTGCACTAATGTTTGCTTTCTCTATAGTTAAGTGACTTGCAATTTGCATAGCCAGATGAATGAAAAGAAACTCCTTTGAGATCTGGATGTCGGATGAATACTGTATCGTGGGTTGATTCACAACACTAGTTCATATATCGTTCCGTATGCAATTTCCAACTCTTAATACCATGTGTTTTATGTTCCTGTTTGTGCAATCATGTATTGTATACTTCTTTTCAATTAGATAATTTTAAATTAATAGCTACAGTTCAACCAGAAAAATCCTTCACATTTGTAACCGGTAATTTGAGTCTAAGGTAGACGACAAGTTAGGTGTTTACTGCGGTCTTTTGAGTTATACGAGTTCCATTTCAAACGATTAAATACATTAAATAATAGATGACATTGCGTTCGTCTTTACGTCACTATTTCCGGGAACTATTGAGAAGTAATGCAATTTGTTCGTGCAGCGTTAAAAAAAACCCGGCCGATGCTTCTGAGTTCCATCAGCATGTCTTCCCTATTGACTGATCCTCCCCCCCCCCCCTCCACGCCCTCTGGTAGGACGAGTCCCTCCTTTAATTGGAATTGATCAGGGGAATTACATTAGAATTCCATTGCTCTTGCAAACTTAGCAGGCTTCATCCCATTATCAATTCCTTCCCTAACAACGCCAATAAAATGTGCTTGCTTGACTGCCCGTGTTGCTTGACGATTTTACCATTTGCAAAGGTTTTTTTCAATCTTGGTATTATTAAATAACGATAATAAGGTTAAATGTATTGATCGACTAAAAGATTCAACTTCTGCCTAATTCTTTACAGTGCGAAAAACTATTTTTACAAAGGTTGATATGATAAATGAATTAGTAATTTGGTTTGGGCGTTTGAAATGAATTCCTTTTAATAAAAATCAGTTGATGTGAGTGGATACAGTGGTTTTTTCTATATGTATATATACATATGCACCTTAACGCTGGATTCCAGAGTATTGTTTCTCAAAGTCCTCGTATCCACTACTATTAAACCTATTATTGTGCTCTCGTAATTGCCAGATCGCTATGTATAAAAGATCGCTATGCGAGTGCTTATAGTCTGTAGATATGAGAGCTTCTAGAGACGATACCCAGGTCACATTTTTTCAGTAATGTCACTGTTAAATGGTTACTGTTGGGAAGGAAAACTACATGAAGACTTGGAAATATCACAATTAACTGCTTCTCATCAACTAAGTGTGCTAAAAGTAGCATGCATATATGCATATATAGTATATACTGTCACAGGCTGCTAGTCTAGTTTCAGTTACAGTTTCTGTGGTTGTTAAGATGCACATCGGCATGCGCATCTTTCACCTGGTTAACAGAGCATGGATATATTTGATACTCAG
This sequence comes from Lepetodrilus galriftensis, assembly GCA_032361785.1. Lineage (NCBI taxonomy): Eukaryota > Metazoa > Mollusca > Gastropoda > Lepetellida > Lepetodrilidae > Lepetodrilus > Lepetodrilus galriftensis. The sequence goes on from JAUTBZ010052441.1 coordinate 5,084, forward strand.
ACCTCAGGTTTACTTATCATCCCACTGCAAGGCTGCACACTGTACGCTATATTACATTTCCCCTTGCTTATCTTATGAACACAAGTGCTCTTTACTGCGTAGACGTCGACGTAATGATCGATTTATTTTCTCTTCTGGTCAGGATCAGCCGCTCAAATACAGTTTACACCACCTCAGAACCATTAAACATCCATAGCATGTCGTATTGTTTTAAAACCACCAGCCCTGGTCGTGGTTAATGGAAATTGGTCGCGGTTGGACTATGGTTTTATGAACCTTTCACTGTCCCGGAAGGTTTTGTCTTGTCAAGAACGTGATTCCGTTCTATCACGGATTCGTTTCGTGCGTGACTTCTTCAGGATGGAATCGAACACGGAATCAGTGGTATCAAGCCCTTGATGTGCCATTACCGTGCTGTCTTTGAAGGTTCGCGTAATAATTAGCAGCACATCGCTCGTAGTGATGCTCGCTGTTGTTGCAGGGTATCACAATATTGTCATTATTAAGGGTAAGGCCCCTCCGAACACACGGCGTGGAAGGGATCGTTATTCTAGCGCTGTCACGTTTGTCTGGAATCAAAGGTTGCAAGGAAAGAACAACATTAGCCAATTCTGCATGTGAGGTACACCATTATGTCTTTGCTGTCCATCAAGAATCGCCTAAATCCGATACACACGAACCAGTGCTGTGCATGCAGTCTTATGGTCGGGTTTCAACTTTAACTAGGAATGAAATTGGCAGGAACTTAAATTAGTCCTCCGATGTTCAACCAATTACAATAGACCGGTATAATAGTGATCACTGCATGCTGAATACAAAATCAATTACAGTAAGATGTAGAATTTGTATAAGAAACAAATGCTAAAATATATATCTGATTAGGTTTTTCACTTTGATCATTGACTTCTTGTGGAATATTGTAAATTAATTATCTTTGCTATGCGACATATTTATGTTAATATGTATACTTTACATACTGAATGTATATAAAGTATAGTTAATTTCCAGCTTAATCTCAATTCTATCTTTAATCGTCGAAAATGGGTGAAATATCACCGCAGCGACGTTAAGCTTCACACTATCTCGCTCTTTAATGCAGACTTATGTTGTACTCTGTATAGTGTTACAAAGAGAGATTAAAGGATCAGCATTTCTACTCAATCTGTTCACTAGTACTGGGCTACTGCCGGGGACAGATGGCTATAGTGTGAGTGACTGTCAGGGCAGCAATCAGACACCATCTGTACCAACTCTTCACGGCAGTTCTGATGGCGGCGTGTCAGTAATATTCTGCCAATCCTCTTGCAGAGCCAGTTTAGCATTGGCTGACCTGACTATCAGTCATATACCTCAGATGTTCTTATTGGGTTGATGTCTGAACTTCTGTTTAAATAAGTCATTGCCATAGGGTCTGTGTGAGTACAAGTTGTGTCCAGCTAGAACTTAAAATGGCGACCATTTCCTACGGGCAAGTTGTATGACCCCTGACACGTAACGATTCCGCTGATAACCGACACTCGTGGTTCTGTACAGTGAGGTTGTATTTGTGTTGTATATGATGGACATTAATTGGACTAAAGAGTCTCTGGGTTGCCAGATATGTCTACAATATGAACTGAGACACTAAACATATGTGAGTAGTGTGGCATCGGTGACGGAATTGGACCACACTATGGTGATGTGTTCTGTCAAAACCTTTAGATAGGTAGATAACCATACATTCCTTCCTCTAATACCAACCCTCACCCCACCCTCCACCCCACCCTCACACAGAAATTCCTTCACGGCGCACATACACCACCCTACCCTACCCTACCCTACCTCACCCAACCCACACACCCCACACACGCACGACGAACCTTATCGAAATCTACCAAACCACAAACCTCACTAAATATGCCTCAACAACATATTGTTAGTCACTGCGAACTATTGAAGTGGACACACGTCTTGACCTCATGACCTTCCGATCTGAGGTCAAAGGGAACAGACTTTTGATCTAGAAGGTCACGTCGACCTGGGGATGAGAGGAACCAGCTGGATCCAAGTCATCACGCCATGGAGTCAGTGTCCGAGATCTTAACTACTGCCAGGGGTGCTTAGTATCCTCGAGACCTAGGTTCAGAGTCTGCTTTTTCATACGCTACATTAATGGTCTATGTTTTAGAGGATGGTACTAACTTAATCCTGGGTCTGGATTACATACGTGTAGGATCATAGTCTTTTCATGTGTATTGTTATCCATTAGCCATAAGACCCAGTCTTTTCATTGTATAATAACAGCACCATTGGTTTTAGAGATATAAATATATTATTTATATAATATTCATATTCATCGACTACATGTAAATGTACGTATTCGAAATCCGTTTTATATTCTCTTTATATTAAATATTTGATCTCTTTGATGCATACTGAAGTTAACAAAAAGCATCTTCTTTATCGATCAGTCGTGTTAAAATGCAGAAAAATACGTTTATCATCTCATCTCGCCATGTAATATCAAGTATCATAATCTGCCTAGAACTAGAACATTCTACTTACTCGCAGGACACACACTTCAGCGACAGGTTCCTGTTACCACAGTTTATTAGTCCAAGTTTCCGAGGTGTTTAGTACACGTGTAGGTTGTGCAGATAGAGTCGAGTTCAGCCCTAACGCACGTAGGAGTCATTGAGTGTTCCGCCAATCTACAATCCACAAGTAGTATACTAGTATATATATATATATATATATATATTGTATGTATGGTGTCACGTCACGCACACCTTTAAGTATTTACGCAATGCTCAGGCGCACTCATAGTCATATACATGCGTACGTACTTCTACTGCATGTACAAATGTGCCTCTATCATGTCTATGGGTACGTACATTATTGATCATAAATGGCTAAAGTAATAGTGATGAATAGACACAAATTAGTTATCAAAGTTGTGTTGCAAGTTTGATGCTATCTCTTAGTTATGTTGTGTAATATTATAAAGGAACAACACATATATCCTGTGTACTAAAGCATTTTGTTTACTTCAGCATATCTTTGGATTTTATTTATATTTAATTTAACATCCAATGTGGTTCTGTCAGAAACATACACTTAATTGTAAATGTACTCCGAAAATAACCAAGTTAATTGAAAAAGTAAAGCTTTCCAATAGTCAGCAACGATCTGAAACAAGGAAGACCGGCGGGTGACCTGGGAATTATCTGAATATTCTATTATGAGAATCATAACTCGCCACAATCTATACTGCACCCAGATACACTTGGCGTAATTAGCATACTTAAGGACGTACTACAAGCCTGGTTGTTCAATCGATAAGAAAAGAACACCTGCTTCACGGTGCCTCCTGATTTCCTAGGTACAATTACTGTGTTGTCTTGCACATTGCCTACATCATAGTTGTCTGCACTCGGCTCTATCTACTTCATTATTGAGCATATCCAGCAAGTGTCTTATTATCTATTTGCCAAATAATCAGAACAACTCGCTACTTTCAAGAGAAGGCACCCGTCACTGTCTTCAGACCAGCCATATCAAAGTACACGCGAAGGTCCGATAAATTGTTTTAATTCGTGCGGTTTGGTACTTTAAAAAGCTTCCCTTGTTAATAATACATTTTAAAACAATGAAGTTTTTTTATCTGATTTTTTTCCTCTTCTCATGCAAACAACCCGAGGTGTGTCATTGGAGATAGTCGATGACTCACGTGTAACTGGTTTATACCACTGTACTGTATTATTCATTGGAGGACTTTCTAGTACGTCTCACGTAACATTAGCTATACAATTAATAGGATACTCATGTAGTAGACAAGCAACGGTCTTTGATTCTCGGCGTGTTTAATATTTATCAGAATTGCGGCATTTCCTCGTATCACGTACGTCAGAGATTCATCATACAGCAACATGTGTTATTAGTAGTTTATTCGTCATTCTATCATCGGCTGTCAGAATTATTATTTATTCTCAAATTATACGTCAGTTTCCCGGCGTCTCTTGAGTGATGAGTATTTACAACAAGCAGCTTTTCAGTTAAGCTATTTATACCGCCACCTTTGATGCCTCAGCCGGGTAACGTCGTGATGCTTGTGATGGGATTATTTTATATCGCTTTATAGCGGTTATTAATCAGATTATTAATTTATATGTCCAATCGATGACACTGACCAATTCTCTGCGGCGCAGTGATTTCCTCCATTTAGTACGTTTCAATCCTTGTGACATTCGTGTGTAATTCCTCTTATGCTAGACGGAGGTCTATAACAGTTGGCATAACAATGTAGGAAATGAGATACTTAGCAAAAATGAATGAGAATTGGTAGATCTAATTAATCAAGCTGTAAATAATATTATTATATTTTATACCGCTCCTCAAATATATATATTGCAATATTTAGTAGCCGTAGCAGTTGGTATGATCTATATGGTATTCAGTCATATCGCAATATTGTATCGCCATGTTTAGCAGTGTAAATGACCTGCATGTAATAATATATTCGGTCATATTACGACATGGTGTTATCATTCCATCAACATGAATGGGTCTGAGATAACATTACCAGTGATCATGATCGTTGTTGTTGTCGCATTCCTCATGTCATTGTATAGCACCTCGACGCTCACTCCATCAATCATTCTATTCACCGTATGTAGTATTCTGTGTGTGCCACATGTCACTGCTTATTATTTCTGCTGCAATCAATTCGGTCTGTTTCAATATCTTAAAAGTCGAAATCCGCCAGGTATAGTTGCATGATTAACTTAGGTATGTAGTTCGATAATGGAGGTAAAAGGAAGGCAATGAATACCGAATTGATCCCAATGAAACGTTGATCGACAATTCTGAGTAGGCCTATGTTAAATGGAATGAGGGTATTAAAGCCTAATGTCCTATACACAGAGGAATATTAATACATACCCTAGGATGGAGAGGCATGCAGAGTCTCACAGATGGCGAGAGAGGGTAATGACGATGAGAGAGGGAGAGAGAATCAGTGATGAGGGAGGGGGAGGAAGAGAGAATCAGTGATGAGGGAGAGAGGGAGAGAGAGAGATAGGGGGAGAGAGAGAAGGAGAGAGAGAGAGAGGAGAGAAGGATATAATCAGAGAGTATTAGCTGATGAGGGAGAGAGTGAGAAGATAGTTTAGGCAGAGAGAGGAAGTGAAATGAAATAAGTATTGCATCGACATGACTGTCTATATACTTCTATAGCATGTATATACACTGTAGTATTAGATTAACCTCCACATGTGCTTGATCCCAGACATTGGCCCCCATGTAGGCGTTATGTCAACAGTGTTAGTAAATTGTGTTATCGAGTTTGCTGACAATTGTTGTATTGACCCCGCTATTCAACCTCCGCCGTAATATTTGTACACACTATGAACAGCCTCCTCTCTGGCAGCAATCTACGGCCGCCCAAGTCCTCATCAGACCAATATTACTGCCGGAATCGATATCGTTAAATGATTTAACCAGTGAACTGCGCATTTTGGAAAGATATATCTATACTTCTTTCAGCAAACTATTTACACTTAATATAGCTGGTGTTGAACTTACCGATGGTCGATGGCACCGTAATACCGGAGCTCAGATATTATGGACTCTACATATTCCAAATATATATTCATACGGACATTATTCCTTTAGATAACGTCCATTCGGTGGTTTTATTCTCGAATTGCAGCATGGGAACGGATGCGAATTCTATGTAAATACATTCCACTGGCATCGATTTTGGATAAAATGGCTTCATGAGATTCGTATTTTCTGCCGACGTTGCTCTAGTGGTGTTTCTCTGCAATGCTATCTGTCTGGGAATCTGGAATGACCCCATTTAACGCCGTGTGGGTCAAACGTCCTGTTTATATTGAATAAGAATGCGTAATTATGAGACAATGCAGCGTGCTGTATGTAGAGGGCGGCTGTGTTTAGTTTCAGGATGGCCTTGGAAGGGCATGCTGCTCCCATGATGTCAGTCACGTCAACGTCACGTCACGTCACGTCATGGCAATGCGACATCTGCGACAATAGCTCAATGATATATTCTAATATGTCTTGGTATATACGTGCTATATCTTTATAGTATCAATGGTGAGATGGACATGTCAATGCTAACCTTCTAGCTCCTTGAACGGCAGTTGTGTATGTATACTTCCCATGGGCCTGAGAAGGTGATTCTAGGCCTCCAGGGCGGTTTAATACCAGACACTATATCGCTGTGGACACGATACTATTCTAAACGGAAGGATGTCAGGTATAGACTCTAATGAGGAATATCAACAGATTACACCATCCTCTATACGTAAGACTCAGTGATTAATCGTACGCTGCATCTCTGTGGTGTATGTAACGAGGCACCGGACCTGTGTTTCAGAGGACGTGGGTGGCAAGCTAATAATGGAATATAGATTTGTCGGCAGGTTGTGTCTCGAGATGTAGCAGTGGTCTTCTGAGGACAACTGAGGCTGATGCAAGAAGCCAATTTGCTCTGTTTGCGGCAGGAAGGTTTTCTTCCAGTTGTCTGTCTCCTATCATCTTGCAATTATCATTAATCAATGAACACAATGAATCCTAGTTGTCTAAAAGAAAGTGTCATGGCTTAGTTTTGCGTTCAGTTAAGGTACTATATACTGAAGTGTTTCTGCTATTAGATATATGTATTTATTTTTACATCTGCAAAAAGAAGATATGTTATAATAATGCGTAGTTGAAATTTATGAGACTCCATCGACATGTAACATAATAATATACCATTTTAATTTTGCTTCATATCTGTCTGAAATAAAGACAATCACAAAGTTACAATTTCGTTTCGCCCTAAACACGATGAGAAAAAACAACTAGTTACGGCCAAGTTAAAATGTAATTTACATTCATGGAGTTGTCTAAGGAGTAGAAAGCTGGAACGCGACATGCTTTCAAATTAGAAGCGCAACAATACCTTTTGCGGTTTTCTGAAAATAGCCTCCTCCCGTAGTTAGATCTCAATGGGCTTTGATGCCGTCGAATTGATTTTCTTTTATGGATTCGACATCCTGCATGTTTTCGTTTCGGCACCAACTGACCACCCACTGGTCGAGTTTGATTTCAATGTAAATATTGATCCAGCTAAAACACGACCAGTGTTAATACCTAAGCGGGTCATTACTACTACTCTACTGTGTGACAGTCCGCCAACTGCTGTTTGCATTACAAACGACCGAGACAACGCATTCTAGTTAACTTCAAAGCTCTCCCATCCGTCACTCTTCTTGGTTTGTCGCAGCAATCGTGTCCACAAATAGGAACTAATCTCTTGTGAGGCTGTGATAATATATCATTTACGCCTGGCATTGGTAAACGCCAATTTATATATAACCTTTGTAGCTGTTTGCCCATAACCACCAACACTAGATAATGAGCGACTATTTTATGACAGATAATTATGTTATTTACTACCTTTGTTCTTTTGGAATGTAAAACTATAGTATCTACACGACCAAGTACTTGAGGAACAAGTAGTACTTTATAAGTTTATATAAACTAGCGACGCTGAAAGGAGATTTTGAAAGAATACAAAGAGTTATCTCTATGAAAGTACTGATCGCGCTTACAGTGTGAATCGCCAGAAAATGTAATTTTCTCTTTACATGTTAAAATATAAATACTATGATGATGGCAGGCCAATTCACATCGCTGAATCAGGTGGCGAGGACCGGTTCGGGAAATGTTTCAATTTTGTATTCCCGCTGTCATTGGTTGTATGCATTATTAGGGAACGTTTATATTACTATCATCATTACTAACTGCAAATGCATTCCGCTAATATTTCCATTATTTTCTAATACGGCGTCTTGCCAACAATAATTATTAATCAATGATTACGTTATCTGGGCATAACCTTTGCAACGAATTTCAACGAAAATCCACCATAAACGTTGTCGATCTCTTAAAGTTCTATGAATAATTCAATGTATTTAAGTATATAGCGATTGCAATCTTTATATCAAGAAATAAATGGATACAATATTGTATTCCTGGATATAAATAGATAGCAGACATCTGAGTGGTGTGCACGCGCACGCTGCAAGATCGGAATGAGGAGCGTTTGCATGTCTGGAATGGTGGTTTCAGCGGAAAATTACGCCATTACATTTGTGCTAATCCACTCTGACTAACGGTTATGAGGTTATTCTCGGCTGTGGAGGTGATTGTGAGCACGAATACGGCCATGTCTTGAAACATGATTGTATTAGGTGAGGGTAATCACCGTGTCACCTTGTCCACGAGTTCATCGTTGTCACTTTTGAATTTCTGATTGTACAGTTTATATTATGGACGTTGCACTGTAAGTGTTATCCTCGAAATAACGGACGGCCATTATGGCTATACTTAACATCCGTCAAATATTTCACGGATGTTAAATAATCGTAATGGTTCGGGGTTTTCGAGGATGTGTGTGTGTGTGTGTGTGTGTGTGTGCGTGTGTGTGTGTGTGTGTGTCTGTCTGTCTGTATTTTGTGTGTGTGTGCGCGCGCGCGTACGTGAGTACCTAGGAATGTGTGTGCAGCTTGGCACTTCACCTATACACCGTGGTTTTGTATCACCGTTGTAATTTTCTTAGATAATTTCCACAGATGTTTAGTCTGATCAAACGACACTGTAAAGTTTCATGTTATATAAAACTATCATTTAATCATGGTAATTGACACCAGAGAATGATGTTGGCAAGCGCGACGAGTTGAGAACCAAGCGAGTGTCGTAGATTGTTACAATCTGCAATCAAGGAAGAGCTCATCACGTGTTTCCACGTGGAAAAAAAACACCTTTCTTATACAGCACCACAGTACAGCAATACAACCGTGAACAACTAATCCTGTTTAATGGTCTAATCTCTATTCATCTTCGCTTCCGTTGGGTGTAGAATTCCAATCTAACGTTGTCTCTGGTTAGTTTGATTAGCCGTTGCATGGAAACCAAGCATTCTACTCTGACAGTATTATTCCTAGGTTACTGTATGCTTTCCTAGGTTACTGTATGCTTTCCTAGGTTACTTTACAGCAACACTTCCTTTACCAGCAACACAGAATTCTTTGACAAATTAATATACTCGGACGATAGCATTACTGTATACTACTCCACGTTATCCTAACAATGGTATGTGCTTTCCTAGGATATTATATTAATAATGCTATGTCAACTACACATAGTAATTACTGGTACATGCTGTAACGTATCCTTCTCTTCCTGATGCATGCTATTATATCATAATTATCTGCACTGTACATTGTAACATGACCGGACACACAACGTCTCCTTGTCGAATCGGGCCGTGAAATTTCAGGCTACTTCAACCTAGCATTAAATCAGCACCGTTCATTTTCGTGGGGTTTGTTTTTACATAAAGCATGTAATGCATCTAGACTGACACATCCTTTTTCTGTCCTGTATTCTCCGGGGTCCTGTTTGCCACCGGCATGCTCTGTATCCATGTCACTGCTCCTTCCTCTTCCCATCTGTCAGACTGCACGCCAAGAGAGGCGAAACATGTCTTCATACCTACAGCGTTTCTTTGGCGGGCAGAGGTAGATAGATACTCAGGCATACAGAGGAAAGGCTGATCCTCATCGCCGATATCCGACATGTTCCACGAGCGTTGTCATCTCCAGACGAAACAACTGTCACTCATTTAGCAACTCTCCTAATGCCTATAGATGTTATCTACTTATTGTTAAGGTCAATTGGGATATCAAACGCACATGTACAAGTGAACCTTGTATTGTGTATGTTGTACTGTACAGAATGGTGTCCTATGTGTTCTGTCAGATGTGAGTGTTACCCTGGTAGTAATATAAACGCTTTCTATATTAGTTATCCGGAGTATGACAACAGTATATATTATATATTACTGTTTACTTCGGTAACTTTAGGTAATAACACAAAATATTCTTTATTCTAAGAAATCATTAACAACAAAATATTTATTCTAAGGTATCAATAAAACAAATCTGTATTCTAATTAAAGGAATTATTAACAACAATTAGTATGCATTCTAAGGAATCAATAAAAGAAATCTGTGTTCTAATTAAAGGAATTATTAACAAAAATTAGTATTCATTCTAAGGAATCAATAAAACAAATATATGTTGTATTCTAAGGAATCTGTAAGAAACATTATTACTTATTCTAAGGAATAAATGGCAAAAATATATATTCTTTGTTCTAAGGAATTATGAACTAATATTCATAAACTGATTGTATATACCTGTGCTGCTGCATACTATATTGCTTTCCTCTCTATGAGCATCCTGAATAACTGAAGACGTTGTTATTTAAAGATTTGATGCCAGCACCACATTGTTCCCAGATGTAATACAACAACCACACGAACAAAGCATAGCTGGCATACAGTACAACGTATGCAATGTGTATCTGGCATACTGTGTTACACTGTGTAGACCTGCACAGTGATGTTGTACGACAGGATCAGTTGTACATGACTGCTGCAAGAGAAAATGCAATATGCAGAATGTGTCTCGTTTCAGTCAAATGTCAGATGTCACAGACGAAAAGGATTGTCGTATGTGGGTATTTTTCTACATCTACTATAAACCTAATGTAAAGTACATGTATTCGTACAGGCTGTGGAATCGTGTGACCGAATGCCGCTGGTATGTCAAGTTAAGTGGTCCATTTCCTTCAAAACGTTTACAAACATTTATATCCGGAAATTGCTTTCGTATTGCAAAAATAAACATGTAAACACATCTTTTTCATAAATATGAATAAAGCATTTAATGGCAATACGTGTAGATAAATGAATAGATATCGTACCGGTAATTAAATAATAAAATATAATGGTTAATGATTAATAAAATTCCCAATAAATTCTGGATTGTGCGGATCAATATTTTGGATTGCATTATCTTTCATAACAGTGTATTGACTTAACGTGCGCTACTGCACAGAATATGAATTGACTGTGCGTCTAGAAGACACACACACACACACACACACACACCCCTGTGGAATTCTAATAGATTCCGCTGTGTTGCACAAAGTATGGGCTAGATGACAATAAAGGAGCTTCATCGAGTGCCAACTTCGCTCTATTATCTCGGACTCGACTCTCTGGAAGTAAAGCCTCAGCACCTTGTCGATGCCATTGGCGGTAATGAAGTTTCCTCGGGTTAAATCAGAGATCGCACACGGATCTTTGTTAGTCCATAACTCTAGTTGTCGTGATCGACTGGAAGCAACTGATTGACAAGAATACTAACATGTGTGGAGGGGAAGAGAGGGACAGGAAATAACTATCGATCACAAATCTGATGGACCCGATGTCATCACGCAGCCGAGCCATGGCTGAACTAGCTCCTGCTCCTCCAGCTCCTGAGAGCACTTCAAACAGCATTACCCCGTGGTCCAATTGTCTGAACTTACCCTCCTTGAGCTCATAAACGATGTGGATGGTTCCCTGGCTTACTTGTGGATTGTGTTTTGTCAGGACATTGACATTGAATCTTTGCGTCTGTCAGTGTTTGTGCGATAGCGTGACACTGTGAATTGCTAAAGAGATTTAGAATAGTAATGTCCACTCATAATAATATACGCTGTGACGTAGACATATAATTCATTTTCACTCACTCAACATAATATGCTTGAATATATATATATATATTTAACACATAACATACAGTTTGAGAGTGCAATACGCCCATTCAATAAATAAAAAATATTGCAGGGCTTTTACTGATTAATGTCTATCACAAATATACACAGTAATACAATGTTAGCAGGGTTCTGTTCTAAATACACTTATTAGTAACATATTATTGATACGATAGTTACTACCAGTAATGTTATACTATGACCAGCTTCATTATTTACTAAGTAGTCGTATTGTGGCAATCGTTACTACTCTTCCTTTTTTTAATTATCTCTATTAGCTGATTAGTAATCCTATGGAAATCATTATCCAGGTATCGTGATGAGGATCACTGTTTGTGTTTGGCATTAATTTATGGAATGATTACTCTAGTATAGGTGTATCTAGAGTATGTATATCAGCGTTATGTCACTACGTTATTAATGTAGTATATCAGTATGTTGGCCAGACAGTATAGCTGTATGTGTGTTAGTATTGTACTTTGTTCTAACTATAACGTATGAGCGTCAACCAATGCTGTGTAATGTTACAGACAGAAGACCTGCCAAGTCATCAGTGTTTTTTCCCCTGTTCCTCAGACGTATCAGTGTTTATGTAATATGGCCTCTGGCTATTGTATCTGTCCCAACGGTAACAACGTAATTCCTTTTCTTCCGTCAGGATATTTTTTCTTTGCGAAGCCTCATCTCAATTTTTCCCATTTATTTTCAGTTTCTTCCTAAGGGGACTGGTCCATGCTTCCATTTGTTCAAATCAACGGCATGTTGCTTCTTGAAGTAACGATGCTTGTTTTGATCTTTGTTACTGCCTCGCGGCACTTTAATGGACTACAGACAAATGAAGAGAGAAAAAAATCATTGATTATTTAAGAAATCAAGTCACATATCTCCAAGCGCTAATGAGGTTTGAAGCAAATATTTCCTTTCCGGACTAAAAGAAATCGGATTAAAAAATTGTGGAAGTTCTATTGTAATCGAGTATTTGAGATGTTTAATGTCTAGTCACGGAGAAGATAGTTTAGGACGCATTGGTCTGTTGAACACCAACGCTTCATTTGTTGAATTATATGTTACTATGTCTAGTTGGATTCTCTATTAGGTATGCTAATACTTTAGGGACGAAATAAACCGAGCTTGCTTAATTGTATCTACTATTCATCCCAAAGGACACTGAATTTCATCAATAAAAACTATCAAATATTTACTTGAAACGTACCTAATACAACTATCGTTAATGTTACATCAATATTGTTGTTTATGACGACATGTATAAATAAACCTCCCAGAATAATGGTGGATTGGTTACTTAGTGCATGCGTTCATTGTGTTGTATGGATTAATCTAACTAAGTATTCTAGTAATACATCATGGCCCACCCTTAATAGTCTCCCATTACGCACGTTGATCCAATAGTTCATAATGCTTCTCCTGCATACGTCACAATAAGACTGTCGTCTCACAGGGGATGGAGGGGGTGATAAAATGTATGGGCGGGGACGTAACTCCTAAAACTAACACAAGGGGTATAACAAAACTGCATTGTTAATGTTC
>JAUTBZ010052552.1:0-18282 GCA_032361785.1 Lepetodrilus galriftensis
AACCAGGGTGACGTCAGCGAAAATAGTTCCGTCGAGGTTAGAGTTAAAGGTCAGCCAATCACATTACAGAAAAGTGTGTCAAGCCGTTATTAACCGTATGTGTGATAACAATATATTACGAACCGGGATATGCTTGCCCGTATGGGTATAAGTACACTCTGGGGAAATGCTTTGTCAAACACTCCATTGTCTGCGATTACATTATGACTGAAAGAAACATATTTTTTCGGTATATTTTATGGTTGTTAACTGATTGTTTTTTTTGTCACATAAAGGAATACTATGGCGTCATTGTTAAATATATTTTACAACTGACATCCTATCTATCTATGACGTATTTGTAAAGCAGGTGCCAAGCTGTGAACATACGGGTATTAAACCCGCATGCATCTCGTTGCGCTCATTAATATTCAACCACATTTATTACAGTGCATCTGCGTGAAATCGCTGAGGTTCACTTAATGTGCGTTTCTAGCGTTAAGCTCTGGAACAAGATCCATAAATTCAATGTAAAAATTTCATTCAACACAAATAGTTTGTGATTATGTGGGTAGGCGATTGAAAAGGGGGTGGGAGGTAATATTAATATCTGAAAACGAATGGTATTATGGATACATATTGTTAACCACCATTTATAGTAAATTAGTATACGGAAAACCTATAAACAAAATACTGGAGTTTTAATTTGAATTCCCCTAAATTGTATTTCAATACTCCCTCCAGTTTGCTAACAGAAATGAAAATGGAAACAGCATCATTCAGAACATAATCTACCATATTTCCCAATTAACCCTCTTCCTGCCAGATTAGAGACAGCCACTGCTGTATACAGGACATCTCCGGTTGCCCTCAGCATAGAGGGTTAAATATTTGAATGTCCATATGTTCCCATATTTTCCCAAAGGAATAAGTATAACCCCTTGCATCACCTATCTAGACCATTCATCCTTATCTTATGTTCTCTTTTTAACAGCAACAAAATAAATGTTTTGAAAAAAATATATTTTTGAGGTATTGTCATGAACTCGATGAGAGGTCAAACTTCCCAGCAAAGACCTGTCCGTGAGTATATATCATGTTCCTTTTTGTACAGTGTGTATGTGTACCTCATGAACCGAGGTGCCCGACCTCAATAAATAGAATGTTCTCTTCTGGTGCCCGTTGCACGACGCTCTTGTAGCGCTACACTAGTTGTAACTGGGCTCCCGTCACAATAGAAAGCGTTGACGTTACAATTGTTGTAGCCTACAAAAGTATCGTACGGGCACCTGTTCTGTAGTTTTACCACCAGTTCTGGTTCCCGGTATAGTTCATCCTCGAGACCCTGGCCGTTAACCCTCTAGAGCTCCAGGGGTCATATTTTAACCCTTGTAATTTGAATGGCTATGTAATTACCACTCATAAATGAAAATCAAAATGATATCAGGACATTATAATAAAGCCCAGTGTTCCATGCGTGACCCAAAGTGAGGAATCTAGCTCCTAGCATCCTCGCACCCTAGGGGTATCTTTAATTACGTTCACACTTCAGTGTAATATGCAGCGAGTCCAGAGCGTAATAAAGTATCCCTGGTCACTGGTGTGAGAAGATGAGCTCCCCGCAGTTATCACGTCATAATGAGCTCAATACGGTATGACATAATGTTTTGTAACCTAAAAATCCTTGGTCAGTAATGGATGTTTCGAGGATCACTACCTGGTATAGTTATTCCCTGAGAACATCAACGACATGTCTCATTATATTTGAATATATCTCACTGCAAATTATGAGAATTAGATTCAACCAGATCCTTCCTCTATCGTGAACAAACTTTATATTAATCATAGCAAAATAATGGTTAGGTGTCCAGTTCCTGGCAGGACACTTTCACCTCGGGTGTCCTGTTTTGTATTTGAGCATACGTGTTATATGTGTTCTGGCCCGGACACCTAACATGACGACTAACTTTATGTTGGCAGTGAGTACAATATTACTTATTTTCAGCCATTGGATTTTTGAGCGTATGCGTATGTTTCTATGACATTAATTTGTGAGTCGAGGAAATTATTGGACTATGTTAGTATCATATAATTTCTTATGAAACTCAACAACATTAAATAAGTGTCAATCCAGCAATATCTTTGGACATACAAATTTAGCTATACATTAAATAGATTAATTATATATGTTAATTACGTACACTTCAAGAACTTTGGAAAACAAATGGTTACGATTCTTCGAGAGTTCAGAAATCTGTAGAAAGCTGCATCACAAAATATCATGGGGTCCTTAATATAATGTGTTGAGTATATCTCAGTGGACGTTATATTCATTCACCCATTCGTTCATCTGCAGTTATGAGATGTTGTCAATTAGAAGATCCAACACGTTGCTCCACAGTAGCTGCAATGATCTCAGCTGGCGTTAACTGATGACGTCAACCTGGCATCCGTTCCACAGAACACTCGTAGCGCTACGAGAGTCGCAACTCATTAGCAACTCCATACTAACGTACAGCAGGTGCGACTCTCGTAGCGCTACGACTGTTCTGTGGAACGGAGGTCAGATTGACGTCATCAGTTAACGGGCGCCTGGAAGACTCCTCAACATCCTGGTAATATATATATATATATATAACCCATTACAATGTAGGCTACGTCAATCATGTTGACCCCCGTTCCAGAAAACGACCGTAGTGTTATATAGCTACGGGCATCGTAACTCCTTAGCAACTCTATGTACGGCTCTCGTAGCTCTGGTATAGTTTCTCGAAGCTCGCAAGGACTCTCATAGCCATCTATAATAGCGACTGCAAGTGGGTCATTGAATGTCGAAGAGTATCATTTAAAACTAGGAATTCCGGTGATAAGCTAACAGAAGTATATGCATAGAAGTGACTACAAATCCAAAGAAAATCTTAATACGATGTTACAAAGGATCATATCCTTAGATTTCTGTTTGATTCAGAGATGAATTATGTTGTTCAGCATGGTTCACGGGTAATACATCGTGAGGCGATGTAAGGTACGTCGTATTAAGATTTTCTTTGGATTTGTAGTCACTTCTATGCATAGACTACATGCAATATTTCTAGTGGCACTATAAACCTACAAGTTGGTCAAAATCAAAACAAATCATTATGACCATCACAATTTCCTTAGGCAGTAATTATTCAACATGATTTAGTACGAGTTGTATGCCTGAATGCAAACTAACTCAAGGTGAGGGCAAGGTCAAGAATGAAGTTGTGTAGAATATCTTAAAGACATCTGTTTGGGCTGGAAACAATGATTCATTTACTTTGCTGCCATAGCAGTTCTTGGTGTTCTCACTGATGAAGCTTATAGGTTCATCACAATCTCCAGGCTCAGAGAACTTGGTTACGATTGATAACGAGACGAGATAGATGGCCGATGTAGATGTACTCTTTAAGCTGTTCACGAGAAACTCGCTTGGATCAAGATAGTTGAAGAAAAGCTGCCCATGAGAATCCACACTTTGAACCTTCCAAGAGAATTAGTTGAATCGAAATTCTGCGAAGACCGTCCATTTGATCTATGTGTCTGAGAGCTGAAGAAGCCCGGTGTTTAATCAAGCAATAACACTGCCTCCATGGTTACTTCAGATAATGAAAAATTAAGACTCAACAATTATGAGGATGGCATATGTGACCTGCTGATATAAAATCATTTGAACTACATCAACTCGAAATCATTTGAACAGCATCACCTCTTTTCAATAGGAAGACCGTAGAGTCCAAGTTAGTTAATTAACCCTCTCCCTGCTGAAGGCGAGTTAACTTGCCCGAGCACGTGCAGAAATAGAACACTTTGGTTTTATTCAGCTGGGAGAAGGTTAATTAAGGAGGGAAAATAGAAGAAAGAAATAGCATTACATAGTTAACACAATCTCGGTATACAATGGAAATCAATGTGGTCTATCAGATGTACAGACTTGAGAAAACACAGAAGAAACTGTAGAAACTAGGGTGCACTTTCAGAGACATTATTACAGTCATTTGAGAAACCTTATTCTTTACAATAGGGGAAAAAAATCCATTTCCCCCCTCAACAGATAAATCTGTTTCTTACACAAGCAATGAATTAAAAAATAGGTCTTTTTCTGGGTTGCAAACCATAATCATACAGCGTTGTCATAGGTGAGGAATATTTAGCTAATATTATCTGTATATATATTTGGAAATAATGGGCATAATTTAATTATTTGTATCATGCTTCATGTTTATTTGCAAATCAAACATGCACCATAGATGGAGCTAATGCAATATCTAAAGACTATTGCTATTACATTGCTCCCTCGATATGCCCTTTGATGCACCATGGATTCGGATACAACGTGCAGTCCAAAGTGGACTCCATTTAAAAAAAAAAAAATAACTAAAATAAAAAATAGAAATTTTCCCCTCCAACTATATTCCTTGATATAACACAGGTATTATAATGTGGGTGGCATGTCATGGACCCCAACTTCAGTGTTATATTGAGGGAGAACTGTAATTCTAATCCTGCTGGGGACAACTGGAGATGTCCATTAGAACAGCGAGGAATTGAAATTGATATGCAGGGGTAGATACAACTTTTTTCATAACAGGGTGTTTGCAAATACAATTGACAAAATTCCTTGGATCATCAGAATAATATACTTGTGTAAGTGGACCACTGCTGATCTTCGGATTCGAACCCGAGTTGCTGGATCCAACACTCTACTGACTGAGCCAAAGGGGTAACCCCGCTCTACTCACTGAGCCAAAGGGGTAACCCCACTGGTCGAAACCAGTAGGACCATGTTATACTGTAAATCATGAAATTAATGCGAGCAGAATATTAATGCGAAAAATGCAACTGAAATATTGTCACATTTAATTGCTGCGCATTAGAGGTAAGACTGGGGACATAACATGTATGGAAACATGACAATTTGCATTTTATTGGTGTTGCATTTATGTCTAAAATCTAGAGGTCGCATTAAATTAGTGACGCATTAATTTCGCGATTTACAGTAGCACACCTTGCCCCAAGATTCTTTTATGAACAAAAAGAGTTGAGTATAGAGTCGTACTCAGAAAGTTTCGTAATCTTTGGGCCTGGATACATTTGTATATTATCTTATTACCTTGAGTGTGATAGTCTCGCTGATCTTCCCCATCAAGCCATCGTTAACAGCCTTGTGAGCGGCCTGTTTGAGCTGTTCCACCCTGTCAATGCATTCCTTGAGCTCCTGGCGGAGGTACGTGGACCTCTTGCGGGCCTCGGCGGCGTCCGCCAGTCCCACGTCTGCGTCGGGTGTGTACGGCCCCAGGGGGTCGGCCTGACTGGCTCCCAGATTATTGACGTCCAATCTGGACAGACGACCGTCGATGGTGGTCTTGCTGCGATTCTTGTTGCTCTCGGAGCTGGTCAGCAAGACGCTGTGACACAAGAGGTCGAGTACACGTGACCTCTCCTGGAGTGTCGCGAACAGACGTCTGCGGGCTTGATCCAGAGTCTGTGGGAAACAGGATGTTAATGGTGACATTGCTTTACTAACGATTTTTTTTTTTGATTGAATTAATGTTTAACGTCGCGGCGGGAATATCTCACCCATAGGCGACGACGCTTTACTAACGAGGGGCCATGTTCCCGAAGCTATCGTATACATAACAACATCGTCAAGTCTTCTTGAAGGAAAATTTGATGATCCAGAAAGAATCCAATTTTCCTCCACAAATTCTTAACGATGTCGTTACGTGTACGATAGCTTCAGGAACATGGCCCCAGTTTTTTTAGATGTATTTTAAAGAATATATGATTTGGACAATTATATCATCCTTGCCTATAGACAATACTTGAAGGTTAGGACATGTTAGCCAAGAAAAGAATGTATATTTCAGGACTGTTCAGAACACTGTCTGAGTACACTGTACTGCGCTGAAAGGAACATGGCCCTGGAAGTCTGGCGTTACCTGGAGTTGTTCCTGGACAGAACACTGTCCGAGTACACTGTACTGCGCTGAAAGGAACATGGCCCTGGAAGTCTGGTGTTACCTGGAGTTGTTCCTGGACAGAACACTGTCTGAGTACACTGTACTGCGCTGAAAGGAACATGGCCCTGGAAATCTGGTGTTACCTGGAGTTGTTCCTGGACAGACTTGAGCTGAGCCTCCAGAGTCTTCTTACAGTTCACCAGGTGAGCCCTCTCTGCACTCAGGAGGTCGTCCGCGCCGTCGTGTAGCTGTACCATAGATCAAGTCATAGTTAGGATAGTAGTCAGGATAGTAGTCAGGATAGTCTAGAATCAGGATAGTCTAGAATCAGGATAGTCAAATAGGATAGTAATAGACAATATAGGCATAGTCATGATAATCATAGTGTCAGGATAGTCATAGAGTCAGGATATTCATAGTCAGGATATTCATAGTCAGGATAGTCATAGTGTCAGGATAGTCAAATAGTCAGAATAGTCATAGTGTCAGGATAGTTATAGGATAGTCAAATAGGATAGTACAGATAGTCATAGGATAGTCATATAGTCAGGATAGTCATGGTGTCAGGATAGTCATTGTGTCAGGATAGTCATAGTGTCAGGATAGTCATAGTGTCAGGATAGTCATAGTCAGGATAGTCATAATGTCATGATAGCCATAGGATAGTCAGGATAGTCAGTCAGGTCATTAGTCATAGAGTCAGGATAGTCATAGAGTAGTTATAGTTATAACAGGATAGTTATAGTTGATAGTCATATTCAGGATAGTCATAGGATATAGTCAACATAGTCACAATATTAGCATAGAATCAGTATATATTATACAGTCAGTATAAAAGTCATTTGTCAGCATAAAAGTCAGCATAGTCACAATAGTCACAATAGAGTCGGCATAGTCGGCTAATGTTGTCATAATAATGATAACCATGCAATGTATATATATTAACATAACAAAGCAAACTAAGCTACAAAAAAAATAATTGCTTTTCAAGATAACATTAACACTACAGTATAAAGTTTTGTAGAGTGTTAATTCAAAATCAATATCGATCGGAATAACATTTCCGCAAATGTTTATTAAATTGCGTGCTTTCAAAACTTTGCCAGTCACTGTGTCACACAGACATTAATTCATGGTAATTTCATGTTCTTATGTAATCACATCCACATCAAGACACAATCGGATTGATCACGTCGCGTCGCGTGCGTGGAATAATTTAACACATGTCTGACACAGTAGCATGAAAGAAAAGAAAGGAAAAAAATATCACAAACAAGGTTATACTGTATAATATGATTAAACCCCAAAGGCAAATGTACCAATTAAAACCGCAATCTCTCGATATAACAACAGTATCTGGCCGTTGCCATCAGAGGTAATACCGTTCTGATTCATGGCAAGTTAATTGTATGCGTGAAGAAAGAAGTTGTCCGTTTTATAGTGTACACGTCGCTGTCGGATAACGGGTACGGCCTGTTTATCTAACTGCTTTGGAATAATGAATGCTCGATAACATATGCTATCTTTAGAGGCCTTTCACTGTGGAATGGATTGTAACAATGACATATATTCAATATCAGTTTTCAATACTAATGTGCATGACCTAATATGACACAGTTATACCTATTTAAATATAGATAGATATATGGATATAAAAGCCTCATCTCCATGATAAATGTGATCTCTTATTGAAGAATAATACAAATAATACAAGTAAATGCTGGTTAATAATAATAATAATGTGAACATTTTATACAGTGCCAATTAAACGCTCGAAAGCATGATCATATAGAGCATACATTAGAACAAAATTATTTTACAATTTATAATATTTTTATTAGTTTAATACAATTTATAATATTTTTTTTATTATAGCATAGGAATTAGGATGAAAACGTTATATTGGCCTAACAATAGTACACACAGGTATAGCATTTATAAAGTAACAATTATTCAATGCAGCCAGACAACCTTTTAACACAATGTTAAGATTTTGATCCCTTTTCAAGATTACTTTGCCCAATCAATAACAAAAACTTCAAAATGGTAAAGATAATGTTGTAGAGAAATTAAATGTTAATACAATTTGAAAAGAAATATTTCAAAGGAAATAGTAAATATTCTCAGAGATTTTTGTGGAATTTCATAGTAGATCTAGACCTATAGTACATTTACTACTATTATATCTTATTTTCTTTCAAAGGCAACAAAATTGCTTTGAAAAATGTTAACATCATGGAAACTGGTTTTGAAAGAAGAATCATTTCATCGTTTGATCTTCAGCACAAATCCTGACCCAGTTTCCTTCAATACAAGTCATGACCTATAGCCTACCGGTACCTTACCAAACTCATCATTAATTAATAAAACCCCACCACCCTGTCTGTTTGTGTGCACCGAGTTAACATAATCAATACAATTCTGTTTTACGTGCTCCCTGTGTGTTTCGAGTCAACATATCAATTAACCAGGACCAACACGCCTCAGTTAAAAGGCGGAAAATTATATTAATTATCTCCCAAATAAACACCTGCCCAGTAAATAAAACACAGTGGGCTTACTAATGGCCGACACTTAAAAGGCAGACGCTCATTGATTTGTGCAATCGATGTCTATGATTTCCTATGGAGTTTACCGTGGATCGAGTTAAACAAACAGCCCCCCACGTGCATCTAGTCGGCGTGTCAGCCCGGGTAATATATCATTCATGATCATCCAAGTATCGTATATATCGTATATCGTAAACACAGTCAGTAACAAAAAATAGAATGTGATACAAATGTAATTTTTACGTCATAACTCTTTTGACAGAAATTTATAACCTTAATTATGATGTCAATACACAATTATGGATTTATGGGAAATATAATCATAAAGTAATAAAAAAAATCTTTATACTTGAAGTGTGCAGCTAAAATAACTAGGTTCACGTTACTGAAAAAGGTCTCCATGTTTAACCTTGGCGTTCTAAAATCAATCAGTGTGACAATGATATTACGTGACAATGAAGTAATTAAATCTCAGAGTAACACTGGTTGTTCAGGCAACATCATGCTCAGACATACCAGGGGAGTCCGGTCTGAAAGCTCAGCATAAAAAGTCTTAGGATTGAAAAAGAACCTATTGCCAAACTAAAATCTACTGAGAATTCTAAGACATTTTTATAATCTCAGGGGAACTGATATTCAACTTTGGGGTTGCTTTGAACATATATACTCAAAATTTGCTTAAGGAAAAAATTATTCAATGACCCCCATATTGAAATATAATATAATATAATATAATAGTGATCCCTAGCATATTTTGAGTAGTATACTAGTATGTCAAATTGAATTCTAAAATATGTATTAATTAATTTATTAAAAACCAATTCTACTCATTAAGACAAGATTTCCTTAGATATGTATTAAATTGAGAAATTTTAGAAAAGGCAACTTTCATTTACTGGCCATGGTAAACATTAATTTATTCAGCTTGGTCACTTATATTCAATATGACTAAAGTCCCAAACATTTAGGAGGCTATGTATGGAACACTACTCTCAAAGTTATCATTATATTCCTGGACACAGTAACTGACCAACGTGTGACCAGTATCTAGTGTACAGCAAATTAGGAACAGCTCTAGATATGTGTGTTTCTCCCGAGTTCTTCTGACATCTCCATAGGTCCATTGTAAGACCATATACACAGTGACATGAAAGAGCATTCACTCAGGCAGGTACAACCATTCTATGTTCTGTACAACCATTCTGTGTTCTGTAGGCGTTCTGTAGACTGGGCAATCCATAGCTGAACAAGCAATCACTATGGGCAATTTTCAATGAAACCCTTGTGCAAGCAGATAGGTGGAAATACATGCACCGAGGCCAACTGCCTTTGTACGTTACTACATGACACTTTCAATGATATTCGGAGGAATATTACCTGGTCTATTATACACAGGCGATTTAAAAGTTAGTTATTTTTCATGACAGACAGGGTTGGTAAGTTCAATCGTATTTTAAACATAATAAACGATAGTTGTATTTTTTTTTATTTGGATTTGAATTGATTGAATTTGAATAGAGGTGTCACTCCTACGACAGCTGACATGGTATATATGCCTTGCTTGTACTTGACCAGATTTCCACTGGCTGATGGTGCTAGGTCACTAGAATATTTTGCCACTGTTAGAAGATGTAGAACATGGATACAGACTCTGAGCTTGAGGGGATCGGTTCTTGCATTAGACCTCACACAGGCAATACATGATGTAGCCTCAATCCTGTCCTCCAAACACCCATCATCACTGATAGCATGTCCTCCAAACACCCATCATCACCGATACATGTCTACAAGTGTACTGATGACACAAGGCAGGGTCATACAAACACATTAGCCACAGAGATTGACAACTGTGAAACATACACGTCAAATAGCAGCACAACTGTGAAACATACACGCCTAATTCCAGGCCGTCTGACCACTGACTACTGGGGTGTACAGGGAAAGTGCCACTTGAGGGAGCTATCACTTGACAACCCTAGTGTCAACACAGAAGTAAATCCAGTGTTATACACAACGCGGCCAGGAATCTCAAACTTATTTGTACACAGATTAAGCTGTTGGATAAATAGCATGGATACCCCCATGTGCATATGCTCTCTTTCTAATGCTACAACAAAAAATGTATGGTACCATATACAGGTAGATTTTCAGGAAATGTCGCTCTATAAGGAATATGCTGGCAAATTCGAGTAAAAGTTGGCAAACACACTTTTCTGATGTATTTTGGTGCACTGATTCCATTTCCGGTGTTTAGTTTGCCAAGCTGGATTTTTTGTTTTTAAACCGTAAAAACAAAATGGCCACCAAAATCATGGAAATTATAACGTTTTATATGAGTAAAACGTGGCAATCATATAGGAATCGGGTAGGATACAAAATAAACATTGTTTTAAATATATATCTTGTTTTTAAAAAACTTTTCAGGGAAAATTAAACTGAGTTTACAATTCTGACAGAAATTGTGCTGCATTTACTTCGATATCAGTAATATTGAAATACCAGTAAAATACATGTCAATGATTTCCATTTCTATGACACGAAACAATTTTTTCTGTACATCTTTAGTATAAATTTAAAACCACATCCTAAAGAAATTATGGTGTATTTTAATTTTATAATATACCAAAATAAACACAATTCCTAATGAAGAAAAAATCAAGGATTTAATCATTTTCAACCAGCTTACCCATTATTGTTATATGAATATCTGGCATTGTAATCTGCTGTAAAATATTAATTACCCCAAAAAATGGCATCAACAAACTGAATACACTACTTTATAAATACACCCACGCTATTTGTATGTAGTATTCAGTTTTTCTTGTGTAATATCATCTACTATCTGTGGTTGTTAGGGGCAATGCTAGACACGAGTATACAGTATTAATTATGTAAAAGTGAATGGCGTTAAGATATTGACTACAGTAGTCTGTGTGATGACTACTGATCAATGGTAAGTATGCTGAAACAGCGGTAACAGTAGCGACAGACCGAGATCGCCACTCAGCGGTACGGGAGGTTAAGAAATCGATGCCAGCTAGAGTTTAAAGCGGAAGTTCGGTGTCTGGATAAACTTGACTTGTGTGCCGTAAAACATGCATAAAATATTAGCTATCATAAAAACTTACTTTTTTTTCATTGATTCATCAGTAAATAACAACTTTTGGGTGGATAAATCTAGCGTAATTACGGTAGTCTCAGATAAAAATTGGTTTGTCTATTATACAGGTATATCAACTGTGATATTATGCCTTTAAAAGTCTCACTAGAAAGCTAAATATATAAACCACTGGATTGTTTTTACTTTAAAATACTATGAAAAAGCTGATGTTACATGAAAAATCTAATATTAATTTATCTTGCTTTTGGGTTGTTTTTTTTTAAAGATGTCTTAACAGTTTCTATCAGCAATTAGTACTGCTTCAGTAATTGATTGACCTTATTGATGACTGGTTTGTTTTAGTCGCCAATCAATTAATCAAACAATCAATCAATCAAGTCTCCACGACCAGCTACGGAGCTACTTATGGCCTCAAACGTCTTGTCACTATCAACGACCAGTCTGTGAGTACTATGGATTATAGGTGGTATACCAATATCACCAACTGAAAGAAAATTCAAGTGAGCGGACCATACAATAATATAGTGTGGGGCTCCAAGGGACATCTATAAGTGTTTCATTATTTGGCATCATGCACTAATTTACATCAATTCCTCCATATAATAAAACTATCTTGCAGTATCGACCAATTCAACCATACCAACTAAGTATAAATTCAGGCTAATTAAAGTGTTTCATACTTTTTTTTATCTTTTCTTTTGTGAATTGGAGTTTAAAGTCGCTTTCTAGAATCTTTCACTAATATCACGACTTGTCAGTTTTATGGCAGGAGGAAACCCACAACATCCGTAGCGCTGAATGTTGCAGTAAACCTGTGAGCACCGGCTGTTTCATACTTGAATTAATGTTCAATCGTTAATGTAAAACTCTTCTTTACAGACGTAGATCTGTTTTCTTTCAGTCCATCATAAAACTATAGATCTACGTGTCTTCAATCTACACACAGCGACCCGAGATATATCGCCCCCTAATAATTCACAAGTGCCGTTATATATAATATAGTATACTCTCATGACAGCAGGAATCTACTTCACTTCTCATGACTATTTCAAGACTCGGATCACCATTGTGGGAGAGTATAACATTTGTGAGGTATGATAACATTTGTGAGGTATGATAACATTTGTGAGGTATGATGACCTCATAATGTCATATATCTCCATGGTGACCAAACAATGCAGTATTACTCCCCTATCAATTGCACACAAAACATAAATAAAATTCCATATTTGCAGGAGGTTTCTGTGTTCATTTTGCTTTGTAATAGCGCTAACACAATTCTACAAATATTAAGGTTAAATTCTCTAAACTAATTTGAATACAACTGTTCCAAATAGGAATACATGGTCCACAGAAGCCTAGTTATTAAAGATGGTTTGTCATAAATACTAGTAGAATACACTAACTCATATTGCCTTTGGTACAATTATTAAACAACTCTTTCATGGATATTAAAAGCAACTTAATAAAACAAGAGCCTGCCATTGTCAAGGAGAGACTAATACAATAATGTCAGCGTGATCTCAAGAGGGAATTGCAAACTAATGTAGTCGTTAATGTACGTGTTTATTCAACCTGAAACTACACTAACATACATACTGCTCCAGTTAACAAAGTATATATTTACGCATCAATTCCTTTCAATACACAACTCATCAATTTTGTACTGAATCGTACTCCTTGAGGACTACTTATGTTAGTTGTGCACGTTGTCGCCGTTAGAATGAATACCCCCCACGCCCCGAGTTCTTCACATCTGAACGCTTACACAAGTTACAGATACTGCGGGACATAAAATACAGTTTTTGTGGGCTGTAATAAAAGTATAAAGTGTCTTAGCTAAGCAGATGATTGGTGTCATTTTCACAATTACTCTGCGTAACGGTAAACTGATCGCAACTGTATCTAAGGACTAAGCTGGTATAGAAACCTGGCCGCTTCACTTAAGGAAGAGCTGTATGTGTTAACAATGTTATATCACTCGTGAATAGATCAGCCGCGTCAGATAGTTAACGTAATCGTCGACCCAATTACAAGTGGAAACATCAGTGCAAAGCTTATCTATCATAAGATTCAACTTTGAAAGCAAATTTAATCATTAATTCCTTCAAAAAAATATAGAAAATTACATTCCAAAACATTCAATCTTTCTTTACTAAGGATAAAATCATATGGCATTCTTTTGTGAAATAAATGTAAATATTGAACCTATAAAGACATTTATAAGTAAACATATCTGGACAACCGATACAATACAGACATAATACAAAACATATATAGCCTATGTAAACGTAATCATAGATGTCAGAAGCTCTCTATATGGTTGAGGGTGTCCGTATTTATAGGTAAATAGTGGCCAAATTAATGGGTAGATAAACCTCCTTTAACCCTCTCCCTGGTACAGCCCTTTAGGTCATCTCTGGTTGCCTTCAGCATGGAGAGGGTTAAGGCAGGGGGCATAACTGCCTATGTGCAGGTTCACAGATGAATACACATTAATTTTCTAGCCATTTTGTTTTTTAAACGACATTAAAATATCATATTTTCAGAGGCCAACTTCAGGTGTAAGTTTTATATTAGGAAATGTTGCTTCAGAGCTGTGCACAATATCCCCAAAATGAACGGGGAAGCATGCTCCACTAGATTTCCCCTTCGCACATTCGGGTAAATTTACTTTGTGGTGAATTGATTTAATTCGAATCCACATTCAAAAAACCTTTCAGCTACGTCCTTCCATGGCTATAGACTATAGTATGGTTTGCCTTACAGTTACAGGTATTACTGTTCCGTACAGGAAAGTCCCAATATTATAGACCTAACACCAAAACATATAGACAACTCCATATTATAATCCAAATATATAACACCAAACATATAGACAGTCCATATAATCCCAATAATAATCCTATCACATGGTTGGTTCACACCAAGCTTTTAAATCGTTCACATAAATCCTAGATTTGTTAAACGGCCGATGTAAGAGCAGACTTGTGCCTCTAACTAATCGCGATTGGTACGCACAAACCCTGTACTCCATGATATGGCTGTTAATATCAGTGTACCAGTGGTGGGTTATCACTTGTATGCTAGACTAGGCTCAATAACTAATGTGGCAATGTCAATGAGGACAGATGTAATGACATTTCTAATCCATAAATTCACCCTAGTGATTTCGGAAGAAATAACGATAAGAACATCGTAAAAAATAAGAAAGAAATAACTATTCTCATTGTGTTTATAGAGAATACTAAACGAGCTTCTGTGTGATACCATTGTTATTAAACGAGTGACTAGTTTTGGTATTTAACGAGGGTAAGCGAGTTAGATACCAAAACTATTCACGAGTAGTGATGGGAATCGGTTGGGATTTCATAATCGATTATCGAT
Organism: Lepetodrilus galriftensis; assembly: GCA_032361785.1. Classification (NCBI taxonomy): domain Eukaryota; kingdom Metazoa; phylum Mollusca; class Gastropoda; order Lepetellida; family Lepetodrilidae; genus Lepetodrilus; species Lepetodrilus galriftensis. The sequence continues at coordinate 15,021 of JAUTBZ010052552.1, forward strand.
TACTATCGGATGGACTCAGCCGATCAATCATCGATTGCATAATCGGTTAGGTCTAGCATAAATAGAATTAAAGTAAATACTTAATTTTTTTATTGCAAGTCGTTTATCACAGTAGGCTCCTACTGGTTTTGCTCAACATTAACTTTTGTCTATGTACTGAATAACATTTTGAACATTAGGTAGAAACTGTTTTAATAGAATATGTGAACCCAACTTCACAGGAACATATTAGTCTGTTATTCAGAAAGTAAAAAATAAACGAAAATCTCAATTGGAACTATTTTTAGAATATTATTCCGATAATCGATTGTGATAACTCGTAATCGATTATCGAATCGGTTAAGGGTAACCAACTGATCATCGGTTATAAAATCGATCATCGGAACACCACTATTCACGAGTTTAATAAAAATGGTATCACACGGAAGCTAGTTTAGTATTTTATTTATTACACTACCAACCTAGACATACAAATAAATCAGTTGATGTTTTTATAAGATTGGGAGAGAATTCGAAGATTGTGCGTTTGACCTGATGAATAAAGGAAATGTTCTGCTATTTATCTTGTCTTTGATGCATCAACTGATCTATGAAGGAATTGCAAGCAAACGTTACTGTTGCGTTTTATATTATAAAGTCTTACTACTGAGTTATGTCCCCTTGCATTGATATAATGAAGCAAATAACAATACAACCATATTCAGGTTATCTATTGCAGTGGACATTTGTCTACCATACAGAGGTAAAACTATTTTTGTAAGTACAAACATGATTTTATGTATGTAAAGTGAATGTACTTTACAGTTGTAGCTATACAGGCATCTGGCATTGTGCTGCAAGTTTTGGTAAATTGTGCTGTATTTTTAAGGCAAATTGTGCGGTAAAAAATGTCAGTTGTGCAGCAGAAATTATCAATTATACGGCAAATTGTGTGATTTTAATTATTTTCCCATATGTTTTAGGTTACAGTTCCAGCATGATCATGTTTATGAAAATAAAAAATGTCAAATTTAAAAAAATAATAATCATTAAATTAAATCTCTGTCCAATCAACATGCACATTTTCGATTTCAATGAAGAATAGTAATTAATTTTATTATATTCATTGATCACTGAAGGATGTTCATCATTCATGTCTAGTTGCTAACCTATTGTGTGCCAAATACATGTACCAACTTTATTTTCAAATTTTACACATACCACGGTATGATTCCCATAACAAAAATCATACCTGAACTGGTGATAATTAAGAATGAAAAGAGCATGGAAAAAGATGGATTATACTATTAGGAATATGCACCCAAGCGTCCACAGTTACGTATATAATTAAATTAATATTGTAGGATAGCACGAATGAAATGGATCACAATTTGAACACTTAAAAAACAAGTTAATGAAAATATTATTTACCAAAATTATATCATGGCTAAGCAAAATATGAACCATTATTACACAGGTCTCAAATTTAAGTTTCCAATTTTTACTTCTTGGAGAAATTTGAAGATGTCAACATGAAAGCATTATGGGCTATATTACTAGTTTTACTGCTTTCATTAATGAAGTTCTCAATGATTTACCATATTTGGAAATGTATACCAGTATATGTTTTTATCAACAACATCACAATATATTTCCATACCGTTTCAAGCGCTTGATGAATAATATTCTTATATATTTTTCTTGTAATTTGTATGTCGTTTCTTTTTAAAATACAAACAAATATCTATGATTATAATTTATGATCTATGCAACTGTCAGATCATCATTAAAAAAGTCACACTTTGATAGTCTTATGTTCAAATAGGAAATGAACTTAGTCATTATCATTCAATCATGACAGAAAAACAAATAGAAATAGTTCAAATATTTTGTTTTATGTTGATGCTGGACTCACCTTTTCTTTGGGAGGTCTCAGCGTTCTTGTATCTTTGCTGCTTTTGTTTACGCTTATGTCTTTGCGTGTGTGCTCGAGCGCTTTTTCCAAAGCTTCTCTGCCTCTGGTTAATGATTTAATTTCGTCATTAGTTTCCAAAAGACTCTCTCTTAACTTTGCCACAACAGCCTTCACGTCTCGGGTATACCTTTTTACTTCATCGTTACTTAATTGAGCAATAGTGTCTCTCAAATGTGGCAAGGGATCGTTAGATCTTCCAATATCGGAACTTTTGTCACTTTTCTGAACAATGGTCTGAGAGAGTTTTATACCCTTTAAAGTTGCATTGCGCCACGATTCTCCCCCAATCATTGTTGTGGTCGTGGTAGCCATCATGGTGTTTGCTTTCCACGAGAGAGGATGGACACAATGTGCTGACAGTGACAAGCCACGGTATGTCAATATAAGTATTGAAGCACAGCCGTGTTTTATTACTTGGCGTCACTTTCCATGCAACGTCGTCCCGGGCAACGAGTAGTGTGTTGATACCAAAATACGAACCGAGCAATCACCGGAAGCGGACTGAAAACTGATACGGAATACGGAACCAATATTTAAATGATCGGTCAAAATGTATGTTGGCGATCAACGACATGAAAACTACCTACTTGTTACACTATATTATATTGCATATGTATGTTCTCAGATATACTAAGTTTTAAAATACTCAATTGATAAAAATATTCAGTTTATAGACATTTTATATAACTCATTCACAATAATTCATACCCTGGCCATAAGCACCTTTATTTAAATAAATATAATAATAGCACCCAATGGCATTGTTTATAAGTGAAGCTAATTAGGGTTATGTATTTTCATATGTTCCACTTTACATATAGGGCTACCAAAAATAATTTATTTAGACTACTAATAATATTGCCTATACCCTAATTCGGTGTAATATTATAATCAAACTATATTTGCTGCTTTTGATAGCTACATAGTATTTAATAGTAAGCTGCTTTATGACATTATTATTTAAGCACTATGACTTACTATATTCCCTGCTTTGTATTTTACGGCGGTAAGTGGTTCCGCCGGGGAATGACTTATTTATAATCCAATTAGTCGCGTGCGTTGTTCTCTCGTTGATAGGGATTCACTGCGAGACTTTATGTGAACTTAAAGCAACTAATCACCGTCTAGTATGGAGCCAATTGAGATTAATCCTATTTGTTTGAGATAATTATGAGGTTGACTGCAGCTGATAGGACGAGCGTGTCCATATTGCTTCTGGCGTCTGTATATTTATATATATACTGAAAGACTATGAAAACGCACCACCTATTTTTCTGGGATATCTTTTAGTTCCTGTCAATTATTAAT
>JAUTBZ010052663.1:0-18280 GCA_032361785.1 Lepetodrilus galriftensis
TCAGATAGTATCTGACGTAATTTAAGCTACTCTTTGCTCCTGTTGATCCGTTACCGGACAGGTGATGTTTGCATCACCGTTAGGAGGTTTGGGCGTATACTTACGCATTGACAAATCACACAGGTGTCAGTTGACCATAAGAGTGCAGTTCTTTCACGAACCTAGAATTTTTGCGTCCTAATACATTGATCCTAAAGAACAGTTTCGCACATCAAAAATGTTAAATCATAAATTTGCAAATTTTAAGCATATGCGTACGCATTCAAACTGCAGTCAAACAAAGTGCGCAAGCCAGCACTTTCCGGCCATTTCTCAACCGTGAGGCACAGCCAATCCATGCACCAAAAGACGCAATCGACCAGTTCCGAACAATTTGAATTTTAGTTTATGTATTGGGGAGTTTTACTGCATGAGGATCATTGGAAATGACGCGACCCATATTCGGTCGATTTGGATCTCCCAGAGAGTCGACTCCCAACGCACCGCATTCGCAATAACCTCTGCCAGCAGTTCGTTCAGGCGGCATAGGAAGTGAGGCGTGCCAACTTTCGGCGAGAGTGCCACACGTCTGGCACTTGAGCTGAAAAGGAACCTGAAATTGATCGTTTTTGTTCATGTTATAGCACCAGTTTTAACAATGAGTGCGCCGCAAAGGGTTACGATAGGACTACTGTGGCATATGAGCTTGATGGTGACCTCCTGCCCAAGAATGGGCGCCTAAGAGAACTTAGTCTGGTTTAATTAGTGTTATTGCCATTCGTGGATGAGGCTATCAAATCAAACATGCCAATGGATTTCATACGTCGAACCTGTGTGACGTGATTGAGCGCATTGTCGATCGCAAAAGGCGTGCCAATTTCATACCCATTCACAATGACCTTCAACTGTGCGGCCATATCTTCAGCTAACTCTTCGTCTGAAATTTCATTCATCATCGGTTTCTCCATTGATACGGTAACGAGGTAATTTACGTCACGCTGACCTAGGTTCTGCGTCTTTCCAGTGTTTATTGATAGGAAGGCCTTTGGCTCGACTAGCAATATCATCAAAATTAACAGGTTTGTAGTTCCAGACATCGACTCCGACGTTCACGGAATTTCTTGTGCCGCGCCAATTTTCATGCACATGGCCAAATAGCTGTAAAGCTTGCCGACGTGAGTGGTTCCAAGTGATCATGGGGTAGTGGCAAAGAGTGTGTGCCTGATTGTGTGGCCCATCCCGAACTTCCGCTAAATGGGAAACACTGTCCCAAGGCAATGCTTGTGTGAGTGGTCCGTCGTGGTTCCCAACAACAAGGTGTTTTCTCGCGCCAGGCAACTGACCAAAAATCTCATCTAGATAGTACGGGTCTTTGGATTTTTCGCCGTAAGCAAAATCGCCAACGATCCAAAGGCCATCCTCAGGCTGAACCGACTCCCACATATTGGCGATCAGGACACTATCCATATGCGCGACCGAGTTGAATGGCCGCTTACTGAACTTGATGATGTTCTCGTGCCCAAAGTGGGTGTCAGCAGTAAACCAGTTAGTCATCTTATGTTCCTTGTTCCGCAGAATTGTTGTTCAGATGATCAGAGTGGCATCCAATTCATGTCGATTCCTTCTCCGTCCAAAGACGGAAAATGGCGTCAGCATCGAAATGCTGTTGATAATCTTCGAGAGAAAATGGTGAATAGCCCGACTGAAGCTCGAACCGGTTGGTGAATGCCTTACAGAAGTGCGCCAACTCAATCGAAGCCGACTTGGCCTTTTTTGCAATAACCGCCGTAAGGATCACTAATTCGATGACTAGGCCCCATCTGTTTGAGCATGCGAAAGCCAAGCGTTGATGGAAATCCGCTGAACTTAGGGTCGAAAAATCTAACGCCACCTTGTCAGCATAGGCGAAGCAAATGCTGTTCATCTCGGACAGATCGCTCGCTTTTCTGGGGTCAATTTCGGCGAATGTAACGGTTTTGACCAGATTGCCGAGTTGCTCTTCGCTTAGGATGTGTTGTTTCAGTTCGTCGACGCCGGAAAAAATTAGCATCAACGGCCATTCTGGCTGTTTGAGCAGCGACTTAAAGCACCCCCTGATCTCATTTTGGATTTCGACCGATCGCCGAATAAAGATGTGCTGACATTCGTCATAGTGGATGGCCACGACACCATTCGCCTTAGCGTGGAACACGACTTGATTCCAAATCTGGGTCTGGTTGACCGCGCCCCGAACTTCCTTGTCGTATCCAAGTGCACGGAGCGTCAGGACGCCTAACTCTTTCCAACTAGAAGAACCCCTTAGCATTACTTTGACCATTTTTGCGGGCCGACCGTCAGGCATTTTGATTCCTGCGTGGTTGAACAATTTTCTTTGGTGATCGATCTCGGAAGTTTTGCCGATGCGGGACGGGCCCACAACGAGCGTTGCTGTTGCCTCAAAATCGTCAGCGAGTCCCGCCTCAGCATAATATTTGGTTGTCATCTCTGCGATTGCCGCATGCAGCTGTACCGCACGCGGAAATTGATAGTGTGCCCCTTTGAGGGTCCTGATGATCTGTGCGGTTTCGAGATCTACAAAATTCATTTGAGTTTCCCCCGAGTATCAGGTCGTCCGAAATCAATGTCGTCAGACTTGGCCTCCGTAGGCTTCACGTTGGTGCTGGTCCCCTCAATAGCAGGCTGGAACCCATCACCGACTTTGCGGACACCTTCGACTTTTCCGGTTTGGGCGACCATTCCTGGCGGAGTAGTACCAGGGATTTTAGCGCTATGAATATGTTGTCCACGCATGATAACCTGGGCCATCGCCTTTGCCGCCGCGAATGTCGTGTAGCTGCATGGAAGGTTCTTTTCGAGAGCAACGGAAGCCATATGGTCAAACCGCTCTCCTCGCACCCGAGCGAGCCTTGCTTCGAAGTCTTGGGTTTCAGATGGATCTTCCGCTCGCATTTTTGCAATGATATTTATTACTTCGGTCGCTGACAGATCTTTCATCGAAGTGAGCGACAAGCGTCCTAGAAACGGCTCTGGGTACCCTTGTACCAAAATAGTAATCTCATTGACGCAATCAGGGTCCGAAAAGACCGTGACTCTACGTTGTATTTTGTCGCTGATCTCCTGCAATTCATCACATTGATAGGGGAGTTCAAGAGCCTTAACGCCTTCATCTGTAAGAGTGCACTCATCCTTCCAGCCAAGATGAATTCGGCGTTCGTGATCCGATGGCGGTAGAATGGCGTGGTATTCCTCATTCACCCTTTCAAACACCTTTTTGGGTCGTGCACCCCACATATTGGTCCCATAATGCCGTTCTAGTGGGTACTCATCCACTAGGTAGCGGGTGATGAGCCCATACAGCTCTTCCACGTCCAAAACACCGTTCTTGATGGGGTCGTAGATCTTGAGTTGCCCCGCTTTTCGACCAGTGTAGCCGTGGATCAAGTTTAGCAGAACACTTTCTAAGGTACCAAACATCCGTTCGACATGGGGCTTGTCGATACCGTGGTATGTGCGCGCATCTATTGTCTGGGCAAAAATTCCAAGTGCTGCCGCCTTAACATGCGCATTCCGCAATCCGGAACCGTTATCACCTTTAATGGAACCAATTCCAACTGCGGGCATTGGATCTTCTTTGCATCTATAGATGATCTTTTCTTTGCGTTTGCTTCTTGTCGCCATACGAAACAGTTCAAGCGTAGCATCCTTTGATGGAGCGTCCGTAATAACCCAGGCCAAAGGCATTCGCGTTGCAACATCGATCATTAAAACGAGCCAGAGGCGCTTGCGAATAATCTCTTCGATCTCAGATAGCGCCATCTTCTCGCCTTCGGACAACTTCTGCCACCAACCCTTTGCCTTGCAAACCGTGATGAGTGACATCTTACATTCGTCAATTTCGGCCATTTCTCCGATCATCAAAGCCCGTACATCGGTTTGACCACGGGAACGATTGTTCGCAACCCAGTCTGCACCGTCCCTGGCTATCGATAAGGCAGTCGCACCGACCTCTTTAATATGTTCGCTTAGAGTCTTATGGCAAACAGGCACCAAGGGTTCTAACCCAGATGGTATACGAAAAATGTTCTCTTTATTTACCAAGGTCTTCAACCGCCGAAGCGCACTGGCAACATTTGGTTTTCTCGAATCCATGTAAGATTCTTCGGAAGCCTGGGTCATGAGTTCACGCATGCGGGTTGAAATCCCGTGATTGGAACGGTTACCTTTTTTCCAATCATGATCAGCGAGGGCCATATCGTCGAAGTCAGCGTCGACCCATCGTTCCCAATATAAGAAGATCGTTCTTCCTTGCGGCATGAAGGCTGCGCTCTTCACAGAACCACCGCGAACTTTGTCACTTATCGGTCGGCGAGAATAATACTGGCGGGCGATATCTGCGATAAATCTCCTAGTTTCCGCCTCATCCAACCCTGCTTGACAGATGCGCTTACCACTCTCTTGAAGTTTCATAATCCCAAACATCAGGGCTTTGCGAAAATCTATGATATCGTTTTGCCGTTTCGACAACTGATGTCGGTATTGTAAGACGCCATCGCGAATGCGAGCAGCAGACACAGTCATCGCGGGCTGCGATTGTTTGCGTCGTGCACCGGACATTTCGATCAAGTTGATAACTTCGTTATAGGACCAAACTTCTTTGGTACCGTCCTCCAAATCGATCATTTGATAGGCATCGCCATCGATCGAACGCACCGATCGACTGCACCCAAGCCCAGAGACTACCAGGCCATCTGGTATTTTGTATTTGATCTTTCTCATGCCTCCTTCCTCCAAATTCTGGAATGGTGGCAAATGACGGCATCAAGGTCTGCGCTAAGCTTATTCTGAGCAATCAAACGAAGGCATGACTGAAAAATGCGCGCTGGGGCAAGGTCAATGACACTTCTAAGGTCTGAAATTCGCCAGAGCGTTTTCAGGTTAGAGACAGCAACAAACACGATTTCGTCCGCTTCAGGGTCCGTTTGAAAGGACGTTAACCTATGCATTCGCCGAAGATTGTCTCGTCGTGCTCGCGTATACTCGTCGGCATCGACTACTATAAATTCGTGGGCTTCTTGGGGCGGAATCCCCGCATGTATTGCATCAATCTCCTCCGTGACCCACGGCTTCAAAAGACTTGAGCGGTTCCTAACAAAGATGAAACGCTTGAGCCCTGAGTTGAATGTAATCCTTAGATCAATCGTATGTGAGCGTCGCGACCCAGGGGGGAACTCATATCCAAATTCAACTGGTTGAAACTCCACATCGTAAACGTCGGGTGACGTCAGTGCATCTTCAGCCACTGCAGCTTCCGCCAAGCTTTCAGCTGCCCCAACACGCGGTTTCCACTGGTTGGCTGCCGTCTTGTAAGTCATCATAACTTTTTGCGACGTCTTGCTTGCAGTGATGGGATTTCTGACACCCGGAAAAGGCAAGACGCCATGAATAGCACCAACTGTGATCTTACCTGCGGACCGTAATTTAGGCAGTGGATAGGCCCATTCGTCATGCTCAATTTCCATTGGATCGTTCATTGAACCACCTCCGAAATGTCCCTCTTGGAAGGAGATACCATCAAAGGAAAGCTGCTCCTCTCGGCGGCTCGCAAATTTGTCAGTCTTAATACCACTTCACTGTAATGTTGTTCCGCTGTCTTGATTGGATACTGGGTCCGTTCAATGTCGCAACGGAGGTAGACCCTATTGCAGTTTTTGCCGAGTTCGATTGGACTTACGCCCAGCTTCTCCAACTCGGTCATCACATGAATTGCTTGGCGCGGACTGTCGCGTACGAGCAATCCAAGAGTGACATACTGCTCGAGGAAGTCCCGTAGGGCTTCCCTACTTACCAAAGTGAACCGATATCCTGCTCGACTATGTCGAACTGAATTAGATTTTAAAGAACCGGCCTGAATCAACTTGTTTGCGGCGGCAAAAGTTAAGCCAAGAAAGGATTTCAGCTGTTCCTTGGTGAAGCCATCTGGTGGGTCAATCTTGAGCTGGTTCCGAGCATCTTCAGGATCAGCGTGAAGACACCAAAGCCCGCTACTTCCTGATCGAAAACAAAGGGTTCGAAACCGACCCAACTGAGCTAATCGGATCAATTCTTCAATTTTTCCCTTGGTATGGAAAGGCACAATGTTTAGGGGCTTAAAGCCCAGTGGTATTTCTTTCATTTCAGTAGCATGGTCAAAAAGGGACGCCTCGAATTTTGCAACGTCATCTGGATGATAGACAGGGTATAGCTCTGGCAGATCGAACCTTGGTTTCAACAGCTCTGACTTGCTTAGTCGATCCAGCATCTCAAAACTCAAACCAAGCCGCACCTTTACTTCAGAGCATGTGATGCAGCTTGCGAATTCTTTTAACAGGTGGCCATGCTTGTCCGCCTCTATTGAAATACCTCCCTCATGATCGCGGTTGCCTATTCCCATCGCAACGGCAAATTTTGCAACGCGCCCTTTGTTCAACCCCACGGCGTCTGCGGCGCTGCTTAGGCAATGAACCCGACGTCTTGGGCAAGTTCGGCCTAGCACTGTTTGGCCGTCTTCGAGTGCGTAATTGTCGAAGATAAAACTCGTAAGCTCTTCAATGATTGACACAAATCTAGGGTCATTTGGGTCGACTGTACGAAGCCATCGTGTGAGCGCACCAAAATCCGAAAGGTATCCTTTCACAGTACCCTGCGAAGCTAGCTTGACTGTCTCGAATGCAGCATGCAGCCCCTTCTTTCCTGCCTTTGCCATCTGAAATCCCGCAGCTGTTGCCTTCGCCAATTCAATAGGTTTGAGATTGGATCTGAATGTCTTCGAACCATATACCAAAGCTATACCGAGCCCCTCGCACAGGCGGCACACTAGGTCCAACTCAAGCTGACCGAGCCAACTATTGTCTTTTGTTCCAACAAGTCGGCGGATCAAGTAATTCTCAAAATTAGTTCCAAAATTTACAAGTTGGGCATCTTCCGTAGACTTCAGTTTTTCTTCATCCCAGCTCTCATCGATGCGTTGCCAAAAATCATGTGGTGATATTGAGCTTTCAACCTTCGGAAGTGTCACCAACAGTGTCCGATGTACTGGACACCCTCGAAAAGACATCAATTGCCATTCCAAACGACCGAACCTACCTAACGAACCATTCAAACGTTGATCGTGCTCCAAGCAGCGCGGGCAATATCTCAGGGTGTGCCGATATAGGATCCCATGGGATAATACTTGACCATTAATTGAATAACGGCGGCCATCGTGCTTCCTAACAGCACATTTAGAGAGTCTGTCTGAATCAACAGACGCAAGTTTAGCAATGGTTCTCAGTGCTCCAGGCGATCCGCGCGTCACATCCATCCACTTCAGGCCCATATCCGCACAGAAATTCTGGGCGGAGCTAAGACCGTTGCATTTAGCTAAACGCGATATGAAGGACAGCGAAGTTTCGCGCTCAAAGTGTCGCACTGTCAGAGGGAGAGTTGTCATGCTTAGCATCCTTTTCAAGTCCAAGGACAAGACAGGCCAGCGTCACGCGATATGTTTTCAGCGCGTTGTTGTGGACCGCCAGTCTCTGGATGCCGGTGTCGGCATCAGTTTTGCATAGCCAAGCGGCATCATTCGCAGGCAATTATTGCTGCGGGCCAAACTTGACTTTTACTACGAAACACGGGATGAAAGAGGTGAAGAAGCAACATCCAATGTTGTGAAATTAGAGCCCTGCGGAAGTGTCACCTTTCGTGGGGCTTTTACATTTTGTCTAGGTTATGACTTCTCCTCCTCTCTAACCTTCGTTGGTTCGGGCTTGGGGTCAGGAAACGCCTGCTCTCTGCTTACACCAAGACGATCAGCTATCTTCTCTTCGACAAAGCGGCTTCGGCGAACACCAGACAATACGTTTTGGACCGAACTTTGATGACGTCCGATATCTTCAGCGAACTTGCACACCGATGAATTTGACAGAGCCAATAGAGCTCGAAAGTTCGCGACATACGGATTTTTCTTCGACATTGTCCCACGGCTCGCAGTAGATTATTTCATACAGATTCGGCTTAGCAGCACAGAATCCCTGAGGTCAATGGATGAGATTAGGAGCAAAAAAAGCGATGTACGACTAATGCGAGTTACAGCCTAAAGGACATGCAGGATACCAGCTTAGGGCGCTCTAAGTTTACCCACCGCAGCAATGTAACAAGTTAAAATAACTATTAACTTTCAATGCTTTAGTCAGATTTCATTGGGCGCATATCATTTCTCTGTGTGTTCAAAGGCTTAGCCAAGAACCATTGCATTTCTATTGAAAAGAGTAGCGTCTACTTGCCTTTTGGACCGTAGGGATTTGTTGACCAAGTGGTGTAAGAAACAGGATCATCTTCACGCTTGAAATTAAGAACGAAGCCTATCAATTTTTGCGAATTCACCATCGGCGACTTTTCGCCGATGGTTTTAGAATTTACTCAACCGGACTTTGGCTGCGCGACGCGTCAAGGTCGGCAGAGCGGACCAAGCGTGAATTCGTTGCGGTTGCGCCTATGACTGCTTCTAAATTCTTGTCGCCAAGTATGTGCCAGCATCTTGGTCAGTCCGATCTGATAGTAGGTAGGTCGCCCATGCCTGTGTCTCTTGGGACACCACAGCCATTTCCCAGACACAGAATGTTCCTTTGTGTGGTTCATCCTGCGGGAAGAGCGCAAAATCTTCCATCCTGTCGACCTCAAAGCAGAAGACAGTTTTCCAGAGTTCATTGTTTTCACGCCACGTGCAAAGCATCAAAAAATAGAACCCTTCACCGCACCTATGCAAAAGAACAAACCCCAACTCTTGCGCCGATGGGATGCCAACAGTCATCGTCTGGCGTGAAAGGAAGTCTCGTGCAAGATCGCGGATAGCTTGATCAATGGGTTGGTCACAACGGGCAATGTCATACCATTTCAGGCGGCTGTTTGTCGGGTGAATGACCCCATGACACCGGATCGTCTTTTCATAATGACGATAAGCTGGACTGACTTGGGTGACTTCGGAAGTTTGGTTCATTTTATTGCTGGTCCTTTGTGGTTCAAACTTTGGTTAGGTTCATGACCCAATTTATTTCCCATGTTGCCCCGCCATCCCATGAATACGATTGTTTCCACGTCGGTGTTGAGGGATGCACCAGCCACTCAAACCGTGAGATGACGGGAACACCCGCGTCTACCTCATCACCGTAAAACAGGCCGTAGGTGCCTTTAAATCCGCCAATCACCGGATTGAGCAGTTGCCCAGACGTGGAATTTATCCAGTAGATTGACCACTGATGCGCCTTTAGATCAAGCGTTCGCATACTCATGCCCTTGAAGCCACGCGTGGGGCAATCGAACGCGTCCACATTTGCAATCCCATCAAGCATAAGCCACGCGGTCTGGCTGGCTTCAAATTCATCCCAGTCATCGGACCCTACGTTTCGGTGTTTCAGCCGCCGGTTTTTGATATCCCAACTGCCCGCGAAAAAGTCAAAGTCGCGAGGCGTGCCGGTGTAACCCGTCATGTCGAGGCGTATTTGTTCTGCATTTTTCATCTGCGACCTATCCTTGTTTGAAACTTGCTTTGAGGGCGGAAATGGCTGCTGGATCCAGTTGCATTACCGATCTCTTGCTCGACTTGATGCTGCCCAAGATGACGGATCGCGGGCCGTTTTTCCAACCGTTGCTGTTGTAAAAGGCGTTCAGCGTAGTCGTCATCTGATCGTCTGTATCAAAGGCGCGGATTAGAAAATATGCATCCTTGTCATGCAGCGAATTTCCGAATCCGAGGATATCCAGACCTGCCTCACGATGAAGTGGTGCGCTGATCTTCGTCATGATCTCGTGAAATGCATGCCCTGTTTCCGGCTTCAAATCATAGAGGATAATTTCGACAATCTGTTTGATCTTCTGTAGCATCTTTGCTCCTTAACTTCTTCCCAAGGTGTTATCGCCAAAGGTGTCATTTTGTGGCATAGTTGTTTTATGGCACGTAGCAATACCTACAATCGGCTGAATAGACTCGACCTTTTGGCGAGCAGGTTAAAAGCGGAAGAGCTTATGACTATAGGCATGTTGGCAGCCGAGTTCGGTGTTAGCCGTCGTACCTTGTCGCGCGATATTGCAATTTTGCGTGACCGGGGGCTGCCAATTGAAGCTGACGCCGGCCGTGGAGGCGGCATTCGGCTTCACAGGACATGGGGCGTCGGTCGGCTTGCCCTGAACTACCAAGAGGCCATTGAATTACTGTTCAGCATAGCAATTGCCGAGAAGCTTGAAGCGCCGTGGGCATTTATGAATTCTGCTGCGATCCGCCGTAAGCTTGCGGCATCTTTTTCACCCCTGTTACGAAATCGCATTAAAGGATTGCGCGAACGTATTCACGTTTCTGGAACTACATCGCCCCAAATTCTGTCCAGCTTTACCGCGCCGCAACCTGCCTGCATGGCAGTCATTTCCCAAGCGTTTCTGGAAATGCGGTATCTCAGGATGACCTACTCGGACGCCGATGGTCATTCCAGCACGCGCAACATTGAGCCTCATCACCTCCTGCTTTGCCCTCCAGTTTGGTATCTGTATGCGTGGGACGGGGATAAAGATGCCGTCAGATGTTTCAGGTGTGACCGGATACAAAACGCATCGTTAGAAGATGCGTCCTTTCATCAGCGGTCCTATGATCTTTTTGAGCCCGCAATAATAAGTATGGGCGGCAGTGCGATCTAGGAGCAGCAACCGCCGCCGTAGAAAGTAATGCCGACATTGGTGCGTCATGCAGCGTTTGTCAAAAGGGCTCAAAGCGGGCATTAGTCGCATTTCTTGAATGGCGGCGATGCGGACAAAGCTGCAGTTGATTGCTGAACTAAAAGAAGACATGCTTTAGGTAAAATAATAGGATGATGTTTATGTAAAAGAAAGCAATCTTTCCGCCCGGATCAATAGACCAAGCCACGCAAGTCAAAGTTTCTCCCGGCATTGTATCTGGGGATTATGTGTTTTTATCAGTTGTAACTGGAAGTTTACCAGATGGCACAATGCCTGAAAATGCTGAAGATCAAATTCGGAGCGCTTTCAACAAGGTAGGATCTGTTTTAGCCGAAGCAGGTCTGAACCATGACGCAATTGTTGAAATGACAACTTATCATGTTGGCATCCATGACCACTTCGATTTGTTCAATGAAATACGTTGTGAATATGTGTCTGACCCATTTCCAGCTTGGACGGCGGTTGAAGTAGCCGCGCTGAGACGTGCTGGAGCAATTGTTGAAATCCGAGCAATCGCGGGCTTTGCTTCCTAGACACAGCATCATGTTTATATGGGCTCAAAGCTGTCATCTGACGGTTTTGGTGGGGGTTTTGTGCCAGCGAAGAAAGTCAAGTGGCAGCAACATCAGATCATCGCGCGAGATGGGCGCCTCCATTGACCGGGATCACTTGCCCCGTCACGTGCCCCGCACTCGGTGACGCGAGAAACGCCACAACGGCGGCTATATCATCCGGTTGTCCTGCCCGTTTGGTAAAGGTTGCATCGGTAAGTGCCGCGCGGCGTTCGTCGGAAAGCTTTCCGTGAAAGAATTCTGTGCTCTCAATCAACCCCGGCGACACAACATTTGCGGTGATCCCGCGAGGGCCAAGGGAACGTGCTATATCTGCGGTCCACGCTTCTATTGCCGCTTTGGCGGCACCGTAGGAGCCACCTCCTCCTGTGCGGCCCGCAATCGATCCGATGGTTATGATGCGGGCATTGTCAGCAAAACGAGCTTGGAGCGCCTCTGTGATCAGGACAGCCGTTAACACGTTTGCGTCGAAGTTTGCGTACCATCGCGAAGCAATCTGAGTCAGCCGGACTTCAGTTTCCGTTCCCCCAACCATGTCCGCTGAATCAGAGTGGGCGAGATCGGTATTGCCGCCTGCATTGTTTACCAACACATCAACACTGTCGGGTAACTTATCAAGGGCATTGGCAACGGCATATGGGTCGGCAGCGTCGAAGGCCACTGATATCGCCCCGATCGAATCCGCAACTTCATCCAGCAGTTTGGCACGCCTGCCAGTTATAATAACTCTGTCGCCTTCCGCGGCAAAATGGGCGGCACAAGCGCGACCGATACCCGATCCACCGCCAGTGACTACTACGGTACGTGGCATATTGCCTCCTAGAAAAGTAACTATTGATAAGAGTGTTGTTAAGGCCTAAACATCTTCCATGTCAAGTGTAGATCAGAACAGCAAACCGTCGAAAAGAGTGATACAGCGGGACACTCCCGACGATATCGACCAAATTCAGCAAGAGTGGTTGCTCACCCGGCCGGACCTACCCTTGCGGTCTATAGGCGTGATCACTCGTATTTGGCGGATCGCAAAACTTCTTTCTGATGACCGACGCCACACGATGAATCGGCTGGGTATGGAGCCGGCTATTCGCGACCTATTGGCGAACCTGCGTCGATCCGGCGATCCCTACCGTCTCAGAGTGAGCCAGCTGGCCGTCCGTTGTCGGGTGAGCAAAAGCGCGATTACCCAACGTGTGGTGCGCGCTGAGGCCGCTGGCTTAGTGCGAAGCATGCGCGCGGGCTCTGTTTTGGCCGATAAAGTGGAAGAACTAGAGCTCGAAGATGGGGGAGATCAGCGAGCAGTCTGGATTGAGCTGACACCTCAAGGCAAAGAATTTGTCGAAACCACCATTGAGACACTTCTCCACCATGAGGATTCCCTCATCGACAAGCTTGGGGATGAGGAAATTGCCAATCTGTCGAGCATACTGCGGCGGCTACTTCATTTGCTCGAACAACGCTAACACGATCCACATACAGACATGTCCCAGAAACTTAACATTGCACGGATAACTTTGGGTGATCGACATGTTTGCCAAAATAGTGGCATTTCATTTTTTGCTCGCGGCATGCGCGCAAAACCGATGGCGCAAACAATCGATTATTTCCAAGTGGCAAAACCCGTAACGAGGGTAGAGCGGACTTTGTTTTCGAGTTAGGTAAGCTGTTTCAATCCGGTTGGTGTCTCAATTTGCGCTTGGTATCGGAGTTTGAGGCCATGGACGATCGCAGGCGGACGATCAATGGAGAGTTTGCGATACAGCGTCTCAATCGGGGCTGGATTCGGATGTTCGAGTGTGAGCAAGCGGAGCCGCGCACCGAGATCAGGGATCTCGGCCATCGATGTGGGGTCGTCTTGGTGGTCGATAATCGATGGAGCTGCGCCATCGAGGGGGAGCGAGCCATCTTCGGGGATGGCAAAGGCGAAAGCCGGGTTAACGGGCGGTAGGGCAACCTTATCGCCGAAGATATCGCCATGGGTTGAAACTAAGAAATCAATTTCAGTCGTGTTGGCAACCCAGCCTCGCAGACGCCGACCTTCATCCCAATCCGATCTGACTTGTTCTTGATTGTCGAGCCCGAACCAACGCGCCCGACCAGGCTCGGTTCCATCCGGGTCGAATGCTACAATCTCGAGATAGACATTGTTTCCGAGTTGAAGCCGGTGATTATGTGTGCCCATGTAATCGTGGCGCGTCCCGAAAGGCACATCCAGGTCGAGGCTATCCTGAACGTGAGACACCCCCTCGATGAGCGTGGGGGCTATGACAGTGATGTGGTCAAGTTTTAGCACTTGCGAAGAACTCCAATGCCTCCGAGAAGGTTCATTTGATCCAATCTGCTGCGAAAAGTAAAGGCGGCTTCGGATTCAATTGTGGGCAGTATCTTTGTCGTAGCGTCGAGATTAATTGCCGATCCGCAATACGGTTTCATTCTGGAATGCTGGTTGGTTTTGGCCAACGGGCTGCAGCTAACCGGACCCAGCCGCTGTTAGCGTCGGGCGCCAATGGCGGTTCTTGAGAAGAACGAACATCTGCGCTCTACGTCGGCGAAGTATCGCCAACTCCAAACTCCGACAATATCCAGTCTACTGTCTGTTTGAGTGATTTCTCGTGTGCGTGTTGTTTGGCCCATGATAGATACAGATACTCCCCTGTCGCATCCGGACTATGCCAAATCTCAACCAGGCGTTTCGCACGGACATCTGCTCCAATGATCACAGTTGGCGCGATAGCAACGCCATGGCCTTGGATAGCGGCATCCAGCGCCAATGCAGACCGCCCAAAATTCAGAAGGTTGTGCTCGGCTCGATAATTTGTAGTCTCGATCAAACGCTCCCATCTGCGATGTGCGTCTTGCAGCAGCGGGAGCGTCAAAAGCGTCTCGACGTCGATGGGCCAGTCAGGTCTCAGAAAGTTTGGGCTGCACACTGCCACAAGCTTTAATTCGCACAACTGCGTTACGTGATGTGTTGAGTTGCGCTCAGGTTGTTTCGCGGGCCAGAACGCAATTTCATTCCGACCTAGGTTACGCTCCAGCAGATCGTCGTGAATTTCTGTTACCAACGACATTTCAGGAAACTGTGCATTGAAAGCGTTCATCCGAGGCATGAGCCACTTGGAGGCGGACGAAGCTCCCAGATGAAGTGTGATCTGGTGATTTGGTCTTTCCAGATCAGCGGTTGCTGTCGTCAGGATGGACAATGCTTCTTCAACGGCTTTGCAGAATTTTTCGCCCTTCGGCGTAAGTGATACGCCGCGCGGCAACCGCTCAAATAGAATGATGCCGAGATCACGCTCAAGCTGCTTGATACGTTGTGAGACCGCGCCATGAGAGATGTTCAGCTCTTCAGCCGCACGCTGGAAATTACCGAACCGCCCGGCATTGGCGAAGACTCGTAGTGCATTCAGATTCAGATGTTTCATCTTATCACCCGAGATGTTAGTTTTTCTAATAGCTGATCCAAATATTCTGCTTTGTCAATTTGTTCGACCTCTGCGATCAGAAGAAAACATCCATCGAACCGACGGCTACAGCATGAAAGGATCAAAATGACGAACACCATTCGACCCGCCGAACTCTCTGATCTAGATCAGATCACAACGCTTCTGCTGGCCGATGCAGAAGACCGCCATGCTGCTGACTCCCGGCTTTGGAGGTTGGACAATGACGCTCGAAACAAAACTGCTACAACCGTCAGAGCCGCGATGGAGGCAGAGAAGCCGCCGTTCCGACAGCAATGGTTAGTTGCGGAAGTGGCAGGCAAACTTGTCGGCGTGACGCATTCCATCCTTCTGCCGGTCCCGCCGATCTATGCGGGGGAATTCGGCCCGCCTGGCTTGATCATGGAGGATTGCTACATCATTCCAGATGCGCCAGCCGAAACGCGAGGCGAACTCCTTAAAGCCGCTGAAGTCGATTTGATCGAGGCTGGTGCTGTGATCCTTTTGGCATCTAGCATTGAGAGAGGGTCGTGGGAAAAAGAGTATGCCAGTCACGGCTATGAAGCGCTCACGATGTATTTTTCCAAGACCGGCCTCGCGAATGAGCGGGCATTTTCCACGGTACGGCAGGCTACAGAAGTGGACGTGCCCGCCATCGTCGCGTCAAGTGCTGTGCACCGAGGGGTTCTGGCAGATTTACATCATCTGTTCTGGAAGCCGCACGAGGATGCGGACAATCGGTTTGGCTTGTGGATGAAGCGCAGCCTCACCTTAAAGGATCGCGATATGTTTGTTTCCGAAGCAGAAAACAAGTTTCATGGCTATGGAATATCTCATCCAGCGACCCCCCTTCATTTTCCGACGCCGCATGACATCTCTGGGATTGGCGTGATTGATGACTTCTACCACAGTGCTTTAGAGAACCCTCAGAAGCTCGGCCCAAACAGTTCTGACGCTGCTTCTCTTTTCAGGGTGGCAGAAGCGGCACGCGAACAACGCGGCGACCATTCTGTTCTGGTCGTCTGTCCGGCGGCTTGGCAATCAAAAATCTTGTTACTTGAACAGGTTGGATACCACAAAGCGATCACCTGGCATATCAAGATGGTTAATTAGAACTGCCGTTCACGCGAAACACAGCATTGGTAAATTTGGGCTCGGAGCAGATTCAGCCGCAATTCTCCCCACTAGATTTGGCGGGCAAGAACGGCCCATTGCTGTCGCTGGTGCGTCTAGCTTTTAATGACTGCTCACAGCCCCAAAGCGGACATGGTCTTTCAACACAACGGGCGGATGGGAGACCTTCGCCGTGGCCGCGAAAATCATGGGGTTTCGAACGAAAGCAGACGCAAACGAAAAGCAGTAAGGCGGTCTTGATACGTAAAGAGGCGCATGGATTGTCACAAAACCGGTTGAACAAGGTATGAGCTTCTACTACCTCTATTAGAAAGCTAATTGGAGCGAACATGTTCAATTTGATTGTAGGCACTGGGACCCAGAACGCCCGCCAAAGATCAATGTCTTCCGGACGTGTTTTCGAGCACACCGACGAGCATATTATTGAACGGTTCAAACCCGGTGGAACCTTAGATGTGTCAGCGTTGCTGACATTGCCAGCGCTGTTCATGGAAGAGGGTATGGCAGGTGAGCCCGCGCGAGTAGGGTGGCTTTCGCGTATCGTATCAGTTGGGCGCGAATACCAGTTTCACTACACTTTTGATCCCGAAATTGCACCGCTGACCAATGCAGACATATACGATATGTCTGCTGATCTTCACATGGCAGACTGGGAATTCTCAAGAAATCACTGGGCCGTTAAAGACGCTGATTTGTGCTATGAATTGATCAAGCGCCAATCACTGAGTGCACCAAAACCTACGGTTTTTCAGCTTAGTGAAAAACCCGTGCAGCGAAACCTGATCTCACTTATGATGCCATTCTCCCCTACGTTCTCAAACGTTCACACGGCAATCAAAAGTGTTGTAGAGCCAATGGGTTATGAATGCCGTCGCGCTGACGATTTCTGGCAGCACGCGCATATCATGCAAGATATTGTTGAGCTGATTTCTACGTCGGCAATTATCGTTTGTGATCTATCTGATAAGAACCCAAATGTGTTCTATGAAGCAGGAATTGCGCATACACTTGGCAAAGAAGTTATTCTGATAACGCAGCACATGGATGATGTGCCTTTTGATCTGCGAGCACTGCGCTGCATCACCTATCACAATAACTCAGAAGGCGTCGCAAAGCTTTCTCAGGATATTGCGGGCCGCCTCAACACTCTGTCAGGACGTCCCCATATTATTTAAGCTATTCGCCGTCCGGTTGATTTTTCAATATCCAGCTACGTGCAATTTGAGAAAGTTTCCAAGGATAAGCCGCTGCGAACGAATGGGCCGTAATTGTTGAGTATTTCTCACCAGAAATTATCAGCCCTTCACTCTCAAGAGACATGAATAATTCATCTAGCTCACTGTCTACGGCATCACCGATAATTCTAAGCGGATATCCTACTTCATCAATATCTGACGACGCAAATCCTCGTGATATAGCGCCTTCCGCACTTTCCGACACTAGCAAGCCGAACAATATTCCTTGTGCGAAGTGTCTCTTTGAAACATGTACAATTGCACCGGAAGCACGGTAATCTCGAAACCGAAAACTTTTGGTTTTAATGAAAAATGGTTCGGTGGCCGCGTCAAATAGATCTTTGTTAGCGGCCTCTGTAGTCAACTTATACTCAAGCAATGACATATTGCCACTTAGGCGATCAAGAAAACCTTCAACGTCTTGCGAGACAGGTACTTTGGCTTGGCGGAGTTTGAGTTCGGAAACTTCTCACCGCAACTCTGCGATCTCAATTACTGCGTCCGTTGCGGCCACATCGTTAGACCTGACCCACCCCTGCGCAGGTTTGCGCTTCTTTATGTCGTTCAGGCTAAGAATTACTTCCCGACCAAGTTCTGTCGGAGTTTCCCAAAATGCGCAGAGTCTGCCATCCCTGAGCTTTTGTTGAAATACTTTGAGTTTCTTCCTTGCTGTGGCAGTGCTTTCAATCTCCGAACCCCTTAACGAATTGAAGGGGTCACGATGCAGCAAGCGGATTGTCGGAATTCCTAACTCTTGTGCATAGTCAAATTCCATTTCGGTATAGCTCACGCCCGTTTCAGGATGGATTGAGCCGTACATCCCAGCAGAAATCACGATATAGTAATCGCACTGCTGAATGATCTGCTTAATGAATTCAAACTGTTCTTCATCCGTCGCAGGCCACTGCTCCATCTGGGCGGGGAAACAATCGCTGCGAAGTAATGCTTTCGACACCTCTTGGCGGGCGCGTTGCAGGTCAGTGACAGTGGAAGATAAAAAAACCTGATACCGTTTTTCCATATTTTCACTAACTCCCTATTCCACAACCATAGTGACAGTGGAATGCATGCAAAGGCTCCACAAGAACGCGGTACTAGCGGATCTTTTTGTAGAGATTTGTGACGATTGCCCCCTTTTAAACGCTGGTCACAGCTTAGTCACGAACATACTTGCCATGAG